>JAVYIG010006676.1:0-113679 GCA_035222895.1 Strongylocentrotus droebachiensis | reverse complement strand
GTGCCTTTCTTTTTATATCATTTCATCAGATGGCATGCATTGTGGGTATTATGTAAATGCTGACATCAGTTTTTGTATTTATTATTGTTACTTGCCTTTCAATCTTAAAAAGCCAGTCATGTTATGTGTATTTATATGTTAGGTGAAGATGGAATCTATCCAAGTCAAAGTGAATGCTATTTCTTCTTTGGTGTGAAATTTGGGGATTAATTTCAGCTCCCCAATCTGTGACTTTTCATTTGCACATCTCAAGCGCAAACTGCCTCTACATTCTTGAGATAGGTTCTCTTTCAGAATACTTGCTATTAAACAAATAATGCTAGTAAAAGTTTGCTTCACTGTTTCAAGATGACTCGTGAAATACTGAAGGAAATTTTAAAGGACTTTATTGAATATTTTGTAGAATGGAAGTAGTAAATATACAAGTATCATCTACTTGGAAAACATGCTCTGATCTTCTCACTGCACATGAACAGAGTGTTGGAAGGTTTGCATGTGGATGTGACAAATGAAAAGTCACAATGTCTCCCTTAGTAAAAAGATATGACATTGAAATATTAGCTTGGTTCTCTTTTCTTTTTATCTCATGTATGACTCCCCCAACAAGGACATTATTGGATAATCATTCTGGTGACAGTATTGCAAGGTATTCTATGCTCTAGGAGAACTATATCAAATGAATGAGATTCTTTCTTGTGTTTCTTTCTGTCTCTATTGTCCCTGACTCTCCATTTCCCTGTCTTTCTTTGACCACATCATTCTCATGTCTGTCTCTGTCTGTCTCTCGTTCTGTCGCTCTCCAGCTCTCTGTCCTATGTCTGTTTCATGGACAGTCTATGGAGACAGACTCCCACCTGTCACATCTTCTCTATCAACATGTCTTGATTGGTCACTAATTGGGTGAGGTCAGTTTGCTTTGAGAACCATTCTCAGGCCGGCCAGCCAAGAAGAGTTCCAAACTAATTAAAGATATGGCATTCCATCATCACGAAGAGATTCCTGTGGTTCGGTTCAAGAAGCGTTTCAGAGGCTGATTAATTAGTAGAGTAGTTAAACAGGATATGTTTTTGCATGTCTAGATAAGGGTTTATTAAACATGTTACAAGCAAATTGGCAGATAATTTCAGAAATGGGAAAGTTTTAATCTAGGTATTAAAAGACAAAACAAAGCAAAACAAATCTTTAAAGTGAACAGCTATTGGTAGATGGAGTGCAAGAGTTGATGAATCAAGACTTATTACATTTTATTTCATCAGTTATTGGCAAAAGAGGAACAGTATACATGTATACTCTATTTATACAACATCCAGTGTTAGCAGAATAGTAACTTCAAAGAATAATGTGCAATTGCTTAGTAGTGTAGTTGGTCATAATTTGGTGAAATCGATATATCCAGAATATTGCCCTGGATGGAGGTATAATGAACTACTGCCATGCTTGTAGTAGCCATGCTTGGAATATAACACTGTGTTTAAAAAGATAACCCTGAATTTGCTAAAGATTTGAAAAGCATTTAAACAAATTATCTCCTAAACACAGGAATAAGTTGGTCTAAATGCCTCACATGTGGAAATATTTTGTTGATATTTGATTCACATCAACTGAAGATGCCACTATACTAAAACACTGTTGCTTCTGCTTCCTTGTCATGGGTTTATACAGCACTCTCCAACATCTTAGACAGATTTATGATAAGGGTAAAGTTGTCTATGAATGGAGATGCTCTATTCAAGATTTCAATTGCTGTATATAATGAGTTTGCATGTAGAATGAGTTATGAAAACACTTTTCATACATGCATGTTTCCTCACTGATGCAGTAATACATGAAACCCAAAGCAATCTTGTTATATAATCTTGCATTGAGTTATTTCAGCTATTGCATGGTGACAAGAATGACTCTCAGATATGATATGATCTATTTTTGTGACATGAACAAGATTCACTTTCTCGTATGGAAATATCATGGATATATTAATTTTCACATTCATCAAACTTCTTTGTAAATTGTTCTTTATTATATTATTGTTGTTATATTAGGAGAGGAAATCTTTCTTATTCTTGTTTAAAGTGTTAAGATCGTGATATGAATTGTGTATGTATGATATATATATATGTAAATAATGATGCTAAAATTTACAATTTTCACGTACATGTTTTGATATTGTTGATATGTATCTATGGTTATGTCATACTTTCATTTGATTTTTTTCTTCACATTTGTGATATTCAGATAGATAAAATTTTGCAGATCAGTATTAAAGGCATATCTAGGTAAAACATATATCGTTATGTTTTTGTCCATTATTAAATGGATTGTTGTTAATTGGTGAATGAAAGGTAACAGTTTGAGGCTTTGACATAAAATAATATAAAAATGATGATGATGATGATAGTGATGGTGATAATAGTGGTGGTGGTGGTGGTGATGATGGTGATGGTAATTCAATTGATACTGTTGGTGATGATGGTGGAAGTGATGATAGTGGTGGTGATGATAGTGGTGGTGTTGGTGATGATGGTGGTGATGATGATGATGATGATGGTGGTAATTCAATTGATACTGATGGTGATGATGGTGGTAGTGATGATAGTGATGGTGATGATGATAGTGGTGGTGGTGATGATGATGGTGTAGATGATGGTAATTCAATTGATACTGATGGTGGTGATGGTGATGGTAGTTCGATTTGATACTGATTATGATGGTGGTGATGATGATGATGGTGATGGTGATTATAGTGGTGGTGGTGGTGGTGGTGGTGGTGGTGATAGTGATGATGATGGTGATGATGGTGGTGGTGGTGGTGTTGATGATGGTGATGATGGTGATGGTGATGATGGTGGTGGTGGTGGTGTTGATGATGATGGTGATGATGGTGATGATGATGATGATGATGATGATGATGGTGATGGTGATGATAAGAGCTGGAATGGACTGGTGTCATATAGTGACACTTCTGAGTCATTAAAGACTCACAGAAAACCCATCACATGCGACGCGTCCGAACTCCCGCAGTCTGAAATACCTAAGAATCTAAATTAGTGTTGGGGTTTCAAGTTGGAAAACTGAATACTCAGCAAGGAAGAGAACATTAATACAATACATATTATCTTGACAAAGACCATGATATCATCATCTGTGAATATCTTTAAATAAAAACTGAAATCACATCTTTTCAGTTAACTGTAAATCTAAGAATATCAGGAGCTCTTGTAGCGGAGTTGAATATATACTAAATGTTGGATAGTTTCTGCGCTCTATTATTATTTTATAAAGGAAATGCACTTGCGGTCTTTAATGACTCGAAAATGTTCATTTCAATTCACGTCAGATTACACAGTGTACAGCCGTATATTTAACCAATAATAGGTTATTCAGTGAACAATCATTTATTTTAATTGTTTAAAGTACCCCCCCCCCCCTCGAGAAAATAAGGACTCTGTATGTTATCACTCAGTACGTTGGAGTCTGTTAATGTGAATGATAAGAGATATTCATATGATACCATAGGGGTTAGCCGTGATGGCCGATTAGACATTTCTTATTTCGAAAATTCCTTTGTTTACGTAACAGAATATCAGCTTGATCAATTGATCCTCTCACTCACAGAGGGCAAAACTCTGAAAGAAATAAATAATTTAGTTCTGGTCGCAGCGAAAAGATCGCTGCAGCAAATAAGTAGTGCTAACAATGTTGATAACGATACTTAAAACATTGATGATACTGTTTTCCATACTACAATGGAATGCACAGATTACACTCAGTACATTAAAAATATAATAACATAATGTAATAAGAAAATAAAATAAGAACAGTAAAACATAATACAATATTATAAATATGCTAAATTACACTCAGTAGACCTACATGAAAAATATAATAACATAATGTAATAAGAAAATAAAATAAGAACAGTAAAACATTATACAATATTATAATATGCTAAATTACACTCAGTACATTAAAAATATAATAACATAATGTAATAAGAAAATAAAATAAGAACAGTAAAACATAATACAATATTATAAATATGCTAAATTACACTCAGTACATTAAAAATATAATAACATAATGTAATAAGAAAATAAAATAAGAACAGTAAAACATTATACAATATTATAATATGCTAAATTACACTCAGTACATTAAAAATATAATAACATAATGTAATAAGAAAATAAAATAAGAACAGTAAAACATAATACAATATTAAAAATATGCTAAATTACACTCAGTACATTAAATATATAATAACATAATGTAATAAGAAAATAAAATAAGAACAGTAAAACATAATACAATATTAAAAAATGTGCTAAATTACACTCAGTACATTAAATATATAATAACATAATGTAATAAGAAAATAAAATAAGAACAGTAAAACATAATACAATATTATAAATATGCTAAATTACACTCAGTACATTAAATATATAATAACATAATGTATTAAATAAAATAGGAAAAAGTAACAACAATGATAAAAGGTATGATAAGATTATTGAATATAGAGGCTTGTGTATGGTGTGTATGTGATATAACAAATAATCTGCACGTACTGTTAAGAAACACTAACAAAGCCCATGAATGTTTTGCTTACGATACTACTATCTTAAAAGATAGATAAATATAAAACGAAATAAATATATTTTAAAAAAAAATACAAAATTGAGAGATATAACACGTGTCGTAAAGTATTTTGGTGACAATAGTCAAATTACTGACTAATCGCCAATAACTCGAAACACAACAACAACAACTCGTCTACCCAATATAGCTACTGTCCATTTGATTTCTATTCAAATTCTTTTCCACTCATTCCTGTATTTTAGCAACTCATATCTTACCCTTTATCGGTTTACACCCCTCTTCTTAGTAGCTTGTAACATCCACCTTTGAACTAACGTATAATCTTAAGAACTAATCAGTAGACGATAAGTAAGATAACTAATTATACTTGATTTAAACAAATCCGTACAGTGTACGATCTAAATAAACAGATCATGAAGGCGAGACGACACATTGCATCCAACTTGAAAAAGTCCATTCAGTGTTTCTGTGCCATGGATTATACAATTTTTGTTCAGTATGTGACCTTGTTTCAATAAGATTCATAATCCTTACGTAAAACGAAGGCAATTGTTTTCATTTTTCTTCTTCAAAGAAACTTTTAGTCAAGTGTCATTGATCACACTCACGCTGAGACGTCGACATGATTCGAGTTTGAGGAGAACTCATTGAAGTTTCGAAAAGGGAAAAAAGATTGAATTATTTATTGTCGGGAACGAAATGCCAACAAATCTGGAGAGAATGGATAGGAATAAGATAAGTTTATCATTTGGTTCTGGTTCGAACGATGAGGAAAAGTTTGATTCAAACGGAAATTTAGAGCAAGCTATTTACGAAGTTGACGAGCGAACTCGGCTGATTGGTAAGAGTAGTAGTCTGGTAATTTCATATTCTGATGAGGATAGCAGATGTACTATTGAACCAAACAAACAAGGAAATGACACGAATGGTAAGTTATATTCGAAATCTTGTAATTTTTTCTGCTTAGCTTCTCAATTTATGGAGTGTCATTAAGAACATCAAAAATATCGATTTCACGACTTTACCTCAAAAACTATCGCTAGCTATTAATAATACTACTACTATTGTACACTGTGCACCAATTACATATATATTGTTAAGTTTCATTGTTTTTTACTATGTACAATGCAATACCATGTACTTTATTTTATTTTGTTGGAAATGAAAGAGAACAAATACTACAACTCTTCTCTTACTCCTACTACTACTACTACTACTACTACTACTACTACTACTACTACTACTATACTACTACTACTTACTACTACTACTACTACTACTACTACTTCTACTACTACTACTACTACTACTACTACTACTACTACTACTACTACTACTACTACTACTACTACTACTACTACTACTAGTACTACTACTACTACTACTACTACTACTACTACTACTACTAGTACTACTACTACTACTAGTACTACTACTACTACTACTACTACTACTACTACACTTGTAACTGATGCGGTTTAAGATTTTACCAACCATAATATGTAATTTAGCAGGTCAGTTTCCATCCTCTGATTAGGACTTTACCTAGTAATCATTGGCACTGATGGGTCGAGTGAACGAATACTTGGATGGTAGAAGCTATAACACCTGCTACGATTATTCACAAAAATGATTTATTTCCCCTCATACTTGTAAGTTTATCAAATATGTCTTTTGTGGCTTCCACTGTAGATCAAGATGAGCCAAGTGTTGAGTTTTCATCACAACGAGATGCCCGTCTGTGGAGAATAGCCAGGATTTTGGGGTACATCTCAGCAACTCTGCTCATTCTACTCGGTGTAGCATGCTTCAGTAAGTATAGGGCGCGTTCATGCTTGATTTTGAAGGTAGAATGAGCGATCTGAAACGCTCATCGTAAACGCTCATCGTGATCGCAGTTCCACGGTGTACTGTTCATGCTTACTTCTCTGGCTCATCCAGGCAATTCTCCTTGTGTGGCCTTAATTGGTCTTCCAGCTGGATTCGCAAACCTTCACTGTGCATGCTACGTAGACCAACTAGAGGTCAGTGCGTTGACCCCATTTAAACGCGTTTACAAATTGTAAACGCATCTTTTTGTGAGTTTACGATCGGCGATCGTGATCGCCGTTTTTCGGTGATTCTACAAAAGTAAGCATGGACGCGACCGTGTTTTAAACTAAACGCGTAACAGATGCCTGATTCTGGCCAGAAAAAGTGAAGCATGAACACGCCCTTAGAGAGTCAATCTGAGTGAATTAATATTATAATTACAACTTTCTAGCCATCATTCAAGTATGGAAGCAGACGAGAAAGATTTCTAAATAAGACAAATAAGAAAAGAAGAATATGAAAACATAAAATAAAATAAAACGAGAAAAAAGGTAAAGGAGGAAGACTGGAAGAGAAGAAGCAAATAATGAAGAATAAAAAGAAAAAGAAGAAAAAGAAGAAGGAAGAGAAGAAGAAGAAGAAGAAGAAGGAGCAAGAGGATGAGAAAGAGAAAGACGATGATAAGAAGAGACAAGGGGATATAATAATGAAGATGAAGCATATGCATGAAATTTGATTTAATTTTTCTCCCATAAATAAATGACTTTTCTTCTGCAAACACTGACCAAGTCTGTGCATTGCCAATCATCTTATGAGTCACTAATTAATTTGTTTTATCTTATTTCTGAAATTCAGTTGAGTCTTCCAGATCAGAAAGTTCGTCACTTTTTGCGTTTGCTGTAAGTATCTATGGAGAATGAATATTTTCAATTTGCCAATGCTAATTTGAGGGTATTGGCCGGGGGATGTGTTTCCAGATACTGTTTAAACATTTTTATCAATTTCTTGCAATTTTCTATGAAACTGTGGGCATACTGAGAAGAAGATGCCGCAAGATCCCCCTGGAGACGAATTGATATCAAAACTACATGCATTTAAATAAAAGTTTCATTAAGTTTGAAAACGACGAGGGGCAGGTGGGGCCTGGTAGCAATGACCTTCCAGTGAGGGAGTCAACTTGGCAGTATTTCCAGTATAGCCTAGGTATGGCTTCTGAATATGTACCAGCAGGGAGGCAGCAATGACGCTATTTCTTTCATTTGAGAAATGCCTTTCGTTGTGACAATGAACGATAACTGTCGACGTAATCATCATCATCAGCATCATCAATAAAACAGATTAAACAGTGAACAAGGACGATAAATTGAAGTTATATGGAAAACGAGTTGTTAATGTGCACGGTACATGTATTTTGACTAATGCCACCGGTATGGACCTTGAAGAGTTGATCAGTAACTTAAAAAATCCTGCTACATGCTTCCTTTCCCGTTCATTCAAATCCAGATCTTCACTTGATTATAGATTTATGCAATGTATTCTTTTTTAAAGGGGGGTAGCGAAAAGGTATGTTAATCAGTTAATAATAGGTTGATAGAATAATGTAAGTATAGCTGTGATAATGTTATATCATATCAATTGATTAATCAGATAATTTTATAAAAATAGATTTTCTTATAATAAATCTGAAGTCTATCCAAAGGTTAGTCGGTCGTGAACTGCGCGAAGTTTGAATTCCGGGGTTTTCCCCGACATGTCAATACACTTTTATCCAAGGCGGTCATGCCTATCAGATAACAATGATAGACTGGTGGGATTCATAACGTAACATGCAGTGATTAAGACGTGAGTAGCCTGTGTCTAGGTAAGATCAGGAGTCCAGGTTTCATTCAAAGAAATCAAAGGTCTAGTGTACACAATCGTGTTAAGTCCTTCGTATCAGATAGAGCTACCCTTTCAAGGGGGAGGGTGGGTCACCTTCATGTTTCAGGGAGTTGAATTTCTTATCGGTCTATTACAAGTATGGATTTAAATTAATTACAATAATAATAATAATAATAGTTCCTTCAATAGCATAGGACAGTAGACCCTCATAATGCGCTTAACAACGTGCAATTTTACAATCAATGGCAACACTTGTAAAAAAGATAAGCTTTAAAGGCTTTTATGAATACTACGACGTCTGTAACGGAGCGTAGCGATACTGGGAGAGCGTTCCAATGTTTTGGGCCTCCACATGCCAGTGCTTTGTCGCCATAGAAACGCGACAGACAACCAAAATGAAATTCAAGCGAACGCAATCCTGATAAAAAAATGCCTGTCAATCATTTTACTAGAAACTAATTAAATTCCCATTTGTGTTGATTGGTATCAACATGAAATATATTTGCTTCATTAACCCCAATGCACCTGCTTAAAACAAGCAATCTTCCATTACATTTAATTATACTTCTTTTTTTTGCAATTATGCTTTAGCAATTTGTTTCTCTCCTTTTCCTTCGAGTTAAAACTTAGATTCAAAACTTGCTATCCGAAAATCAACGGAATTCATTTTTTCATCTTTGCAGTTCAGTTGTTTATTGGATTCTTCGGGAGCAATGGTCGTCATATGGAGATCGTTTTCCACAGTCTCCGTACGTAAATCAAGAATTCGAGAATTGCAGTAAGTAACTCGAAACTCTTTTTATCTTATTTATTCGATATAATGTATAAAATTCATTGCATTTCTGACGCGATTTCATTGTTTTAAATCTTCTTTTTTTTAAATATGCTTATTCAGCTTTTAATTTATGCATCTTTCTATCCCTTATCTCTATGGATGGGATCCACTTTGAATACTGCATAGTCGCTGCTATGACAGACAAGCCTCTGATATTTATCTAAGTTGTCAAGAAATAAGTTTGTTCAAAAGTTATACCAAAAATTCAGTAAACGGGTCTATTAAAATTCAATTAAGTGAAATCTCTTTATAAACTAAAAAAAAAGGGACACCATTTGAGAATTGAGCCATCTCATCGCCTCAATGAAAGGGGGCGCTAGACCAGTAACATGACCATGCGCCCTGACAAAATGATTACCCTATGAAAACCTTTTACCCTTTTATTCAGATCACAGGTATTAATTGGCTGCTTATTTTGGTTAGCTGCTATGTTCATCTTGATACGGGCTCTGTTATATCTTTACAACCTTGATGAACAAGATGAAAAAGAGGTAGGTATGATAAACTAACAATCCTATCTTTCTGACTGTTTAGATTATTATAAAAACGCATAAAAATATAATGCCAGTAATAACATTATCTGAGCAGTAGCGAACCAATTTGCTGCTGCTACTACTTCTACCAGGCACGTAGCCAGAGTTTGATGTTGGGGGGGGGGGGGGCACGTGCACGTGCCCCCCCCCCCCCCCGTGGCTATACGTGCCTGACTACTACTGCTACTACTGATTCTACTACTACTATTACTACTACCACTACTACTACTATTGCACTGCTGCCAGTTGCTCCCATATCTCCATGTCCCCCTCCCACTTTCTTTACCTTATCTATAAACATATTTATCTATATATCTTATTTCCTCATGCAGAGTGAGATAATCTACATTCTACTGGGTATTGGGTGTGGATTACAGCTCTTTTTCTTCCTCACCAAAACACCCATCGCAGTGGTACTAAAGAGCTCGGCTCTCATTGCTGATGGTAAGTTAGATCGCAGGAAAGCCAATATCCAGAGGAATATAATATAGTCAAATAGGCCTTTTCTGAGAAAAATCATGAACATTGCTTGCTGGAAGCGATGTACGTTTAAAGCAGCAGCTGTAAGTTTTTGTCAAACTGAATTTAAGTCTTGATATCAGTAGAGAATTGAAAAAACACAGATTAAAACAAAACAATCACATGCAATCGGAGAAATGCGAATGGGCTTCCCAAATGTTCCCCTTTTTAATCCATGGAATTCGCTTTCCCTCTATTTAGTTAGGGGTATATACCCTGGCCAGAATGGCCTCATGATTTAACGATTAAATCTTCGAAAAGTTTTAGGACCTAAAATGCAGTTTCATTTGTGTTTTTTTTTGTTCTCACGAAGGAGTGAATTCTTTAGCTGCATGTATCTTGGCCATCACTGGTATCGTCGTCTCCGTTCTAGGCGAATCATCAGAGACACTGGCTATCATTGACGACTTGGTCGGCGTCATCGTAAGCTTCTTCATCGCTAGCTATGGAACATAGTAAGTATTCAAAATGCAGGGGGTGGGGATTTTTCAACCTCTTTGAGTCGTCTCTTCAAACACATTCTATTTGAGCAACTAAAACATGCCTGATTCTGATGTAACTTGTTTTGAATCACTTTTATCTATATTTTCCATGATTTGATTTGTTAGGTATAGGATAATAAAGCTTGTAACTCAAATTTATAATCGCCGGGATCTAACAAAATTAATTTGTCAATTTATAAAAGTTTTCCGTTTATGGTACATTGTGCGTATGGCAAAATATCAATGATAAATCCTGGTGGGAGAAAGCTTGCCTGCTTTTGAAAAAAAAAACTGTTTTGGGGTCAAATGCATTTTACGGTTCTTTTAAAATTGTTTGCCAAAGGAACGTAAAATAACACCCGAAACTGCGTTTTGTGAACGACGAGAACCAATAAACTCGGTGTTCATTTTGTTGTTGTTGTTGTTGTCTTGCTTACGTGAACCTGACAGACTTTTAAACATTCCAATTAATCAAACAGTTGTAACAAGTTCTACATTTAAGGTTTATTTTGTTTATTTCCCAATCGTAGCCTCTTAACCATAGTTTGGATGGACCCGTTTGCATCAAATGTGTTCCATATCCCACAAGCCCCTTGTGCCAGCCGATCAGCATGACGTCACAGCTTTTACGGAACATCGCGACGTCAGAATAAGGCCTAAATAAAGATGTTGTATTGCCCTTTAGGTGCCAAAACATGAATTGGTCGGTTGGAAATATTTTAAACTTCCTCTTGGTGCTGATATTACTCAGTTTTGAATACATTTGTTTCTCTAAAAAAGAAAGAGAGTAGATTTCAAGATATTTGGGTCGGTCGCAATTGGCAATACAACATTATTTTTTGTTTGTTAGGCCTAATGGACTTACATTTTGCCATGAGTACAATTGGCAGTGTACGAGAGACTATGAGGAATGCATTCAACATGTAGTACTGCTGATGATTAGTCAGACTATACATTTATCGTGAGCCAGCTTGGACGACAGTCGGTGATGTAAGCTTTGGATGTTGCCATGACGACATCACTCTCGGGAGAGTGTTCAGACAAAGGATGACATCATGTTCAAGAGAATTGCATTATTTTAGTCATTCTCCGGCCTGGCTATGATGCCTTATACAGAAGAAAAAAAATTAACAGCACATAGAGGTTCGAAATCGGCAAAAATAAAACTTTAATTGTTTTGAAAGCAAGTAACATCAAACAATAAATATATATTCAAGGAAACTGACATCTGAAAATAAATAACTAACATAAATCGACATGATATATACATCTTGGTAAAATGATATGCCCTATAAACCCAGACTTTGCATTGAAGGCAATTCTTTTCATGGTTTTACTTGTGCAGAAAATACGTTTTTCCCTTCATGATTCTGCTGTTAAAATCTTTATATACACGCATTGTCATGAGATTCACTATGAGATTTGTTCTTCTTAAATCATTTAAGTATTTTTTGTACATTGAGAATCATCTAGCGTTTGTATATTTTTACAATTTTTAATATTGTATTTCATGTATTTTTCAAACTTGCTTGTACAATGTGAACGATTCAGCCGTTGACTACTAATCATATTTTGTATTATACCATGAATAAATAAATAAATAGATAAGAGATTTGTGACGAAGGATTGCCATGAAGTCTAGTGTAGAATGTAATTATGGGACCATCGTGACCACACATTTTCAGAAAACTATATTAACTAAATAACTGATACAAATAAATGCTATAAAGATAAATATAACTGAGGTATTATGGGCAAGAAATATTATCCAATAATGATATAATAGATTACGATGACATATTTATATACCGTCCCTAGACGCGAAGCCTCACATTCTATAGTTCCACATTAATTTTGATTAATTTGATTATTTCTTAAAATAGTGGACAGCGACATTGCATTTCTTAACAGCCCAATGAATATTAATAACTTTAAAATATGCTCCAATACTTAGATATCTTAATACCTGCCAAGAAAACAAGGGCGTGAATTTTTTTTTCTTTCACTTTATTTATTAAAACAAAATAAAATAATCAAACTCACGTACATTTTGTTTAACATAACAACTATAATACTTTACACATACATTTCTAACAATTCAGGTAAATTATACATTTTTCGTTTTCCTTTTTTTAACAGAGCTGCGTTGATGTCCAAACGTATCCAAACTTCTTTCAGAAAATTATACCGCAACTCTTTTCCCCTTTCATCTTTCCCCTTTTCGTTTCTCAAAATGATGCTTCAAAATGCAATTGTAACAATTTCATCAATATCTGTTTCCAAATAGTTTTTTTTTAATACAAAATATCAATATTAAAATCAATATCTACATTATAGATATAAAGGGCATGAATTATGGCATTTACATTGAATGTATTTCCATTAGAATATGTAAAATATGATATAATATGGCAATATTTGGTATTTACATATAGCGGACCTTGTGGCAGATTAGTCCTGTATTTTCAAATTTACAAAAAACAAGTGTTTGCAACGTGGACACAACATTACAAGGAATTGAATCATCATAATCCTATCCACAAAAAGAGGAATAGGTAATCTGGGACCTGTTGCATAAAACTTACCACTAATGGTAACTACCATGGTAACAGGGCTCAACAGCCAATCAAAATCAAGTAATTGATGGCAAAGTTACCATCAATAATAATTGTTATGCAACGGGACCCTGATGTTTGTGATGTATAATGTTATGCACTATCGCAATAATTGTTTGTAACATGAATGAGTAAAACACTGTGACTTTACCACGCTCTTCCTTATCCAAAGGGTACGCAATGACAATAATAGCAATAACAAGTAATTACAACAATTAGTACTTTTGGAATTGTGTAACGAACAAGAACAAAACATAAGAAAGCCCCACATTAGAAGTATGTTTATGTTCTGATCCAAACATTTATGGTTATTGCAGCAGAATAATTTTTCAGAGGAAATTATAACTCAATTCATACCGAACCGATTATGATCATATTTAAGAAGAATGGTTATTGTGTTTCGGTGTTGAGGAAAAAACAGTCCCAAAATAGGCTCAAAATAAATACACTACACATGCTAGTACATTGGCACAAAATCATCCCAATAGACATGCAGTTAACATAATTATTGAGGTTTTGTAATATAGTAACGAGATGTTTGTTATACCTGCTACTTGGAATTTGAATGCTACTTGGAACCTGATGATAAAGACTCGGTAATAATTGATCTTTCACATCTCATTCTAATTTTCAATTTTCCAAAACATTTCATCATATTCAGATCAATTAGCTTAGTTTGCTTTTTTATCTAGCAAGCCAATTCCGAAATCCAAATGAAACAACATCCAAATTGAACATTGGGCAAACAATACCATTCTAATGTAGGGCTTTCTATCAATATAGTCTTCTAGAGAATGAATACATTTTTGGCATAATGACAAAAATTCATTTTATTTAATATACACGATGAGTTTGAACCCAGCAAGTTGTACATTGTCATCTGAAGTGAATCGAATTAACCCATCGTATCCTGAGAGACGTATGCTATACTTAGAAGATGATGTACCACATCGAGTTAGCTTGTCATTGGTTAATAGATCTATCATCTGCACAAGGGTGAAAAGGAGAGTTGAAAGATACACAAAATATGTTATAAATACTTAACATGGATGGGAAGACGAAGTGATGTTTAAAGGAATGGACTTGCATGAACTCGGCTGCAGCAAGTGTTCCCGTAATTAAGTAAAATTAATGAATAAATGAATAAATATGTTATATTCAAGACCAGACACCTCAAGACCCATACCAAGAACAGAGGGTCCAAGACCAACATCATTGATAAATACAATGTAGACCGAAAGAAGAGAATGGGAGATGGAGAAAGAGAGAAAGAGAGAGATATATATATATATATAGAGAGAGAGAGAGAGATAGTGAGAGGGAGAGAGAGAGAGAGAAAGAGAGAGACAGAGAGACAGAGAGAAAGAGAGAGAGAGAGAGAGAGAGAGAGAAAGAGAGAGAGAGAGAGAGAGAGAGAGAGAGAGAGAGAGAGGGAGAGGGAGGAAATAAAGGAATATAGATAAACATGATGCATTTCATATGTATCTTCAAAAACATTTCATTTCTATTATTCTGTATATATTATAGAGCACGTGTGAAGAAAAGTTTTCAAAGTTTCATTATCATATATCCTCATGCTTACATTGTGTTTTGGGGCGTTTTTCTTTGTAAGAATAATAGTAATTAATTCAATTGGACTGACTATTGTTTAAGTACTTTTAAACACCCTGTACAAAATAACTAGATGAATAATCATATCAAGTCATTTTGTGAAAAATCATAAACTAAAATAAGGAAATATTCTTAAACTAAAAAAAAGATTTGTAGGAAATTGAGTACTCACCTCTAGTTTATCGTGCTTACATCTTGGTTCCTTTCCTTGAAGTTTGAATACTTTAACCCTAAAAGTAATCTTCTTACTAGGATCTCCTATAAACCTATAGGTACAGTTCATATTGCTTGGATACTTAGAAGGCCACTCTGGACTCGTGACTATTGTCTTTCTGTCTGTTATTAGTTTGTCACAATCTGGAGAATAAATGAGAAAAGAGGACACGATATTCAGAGGTGCTACGTCTTAGTACGAATAAAAACAAATTTCTTCTTTTCCCAATTAAGTATAGTATGAACGCAACCAGGAGTCTCTTCTAATCCTGCAGTAACACCGCCGAACCGGTTCCACACCTACCAGCTCATAGCCATACGATGTAATGATTTGTTCGGACCGTTGTCGGTCTGATCTCGGTCTCGCCGTTGTAACAGATGTAATATTGTGTTATTAATTAGTGATTATAATTCACTCATTTAACTCTATTCACAAGCTGTGGGTTTCATCGTGCCATATGTGTCATGGTACTATGATGCATGATGATATACGTCATATAGATTTATACCTGGGTAGAAATATCGTATGAATACGATTTTTCATTTAAATGCATTACTTTCACATCTACGAGGTAGACAAGTAAAACATAACATTTCTAATCTTACAATATCAAGGTCCTCTCTTTATGAACACATTGGTGAGAAAATTCTGTCGATTCTGTCATAGAAATTGTTCAAACTGATGACTTATCATTAAACTTACCATTTTTATGTCGGCTTTTCCGTAGATGATAAAGAAGTTGATAGCCATGACCTTGTTTATGTGTTTTATGTTCAATCGCTATAACATTACTCTCTGTTTCCATAGTAACCTGGTATTGTTTCCCGCATAACCTCCGCCTCGATTCTCCTATTCTGATTTCTAATGATTCACCTACAAAGAATAAAGAGAGATGGTAGAGAAAGATAAGATACAAATTGATTAAACAAAGAATGTCAATATTCAGATGTTATAACCAAATAATATGTAAAACATAATTACCATAAATGGCGTTCATAACTGTTATGGGATTTTGTTCCCAATACTATATCAATAATCATACTGAATCCGGACTTTGTATTACAGAAAATAGTTCGTTGTAAATTATATCATTCATTGTCAATAAAACATGTGGAAAGAAAAATTAGTGTGTTACTTTTTAAGAGTTGGGGTTGTTGAAGAAAATAGTTGATGAGGAAACTAATTTTTTTTTCATAAAGCGATATGGTAATCCACTACCAAAGTTACATAACAAATTGGAAATAGCTAATATGTTAAGTAACTGATTTTTACTTTTGGAGACAAGGTTCAGAAAGAGAAAGACTTACCTGCATCACAGTCTATATACATCTGTTTAATAGTGAAGATGATATCTTTATGAATAGGAGCTACGATAACAGCAGTACATGAATCTCCACCAGTCGGTCTGTTTATCTGATCGATGTAACCATTCTTTCTTCTCGTCAAACCGTTACAGGTAATATCAACTGCAACAAAAATGAATATTCATGAAATAATTAGCATAGAAAACGATGGATACATCTTTATGCATATTGAATTCACTTATACATTTATAATTCATATACCACTCGTTAAAATAATATCTGGAGTTCCGAATTGAGAACTATAACATTTTGTGTACAATACAAGGATATATCGGTTAAAATACTAATATTAAAAGAGGTAATTTTATGCGAATCGTTTTCTCTTGCAATGGGTTATTATCTATTCATCGAGTCTGAACTTAAAAAGGATTGACCTTCTTTTTAAAGGGGAGGTCTGTGATGGTTTCGTCTTCTTAGAACATGGTAGCGCCCTCTATAACCATGGATAAGTACAAGGGCAACTATAAGGGAGTTTACAGATAGCACATGGTACAAATGACCCCAAATATCCACAGATCTTTTACACATGGAGAAGTTCCACTTTGAGCATTTTAGAATAATAACTGCCAAAGTCCTAGATGTGCTTCATGAATACCTTTTGTTTGCCCTCTTGAAAAGAATACTTCCACCTGCGTATCATAGAATGTACCGTTGGTGCATAAATGAATAATGTTACATAACTTTCATGAGCGCATATCCAGTATTCATCTCTGTGGGTTTTACCTTTTTGGTACAAATGACCTTTATCTGCCCATGCGCAGATTGTATCTGTAAACTCCCTTATTCCAAGAAATGTTCAAGAGAAATCTTGACTGACATTTTATTAAACACATTTTATATCTCGGGGATGGGATGGAGAGTGTGACTTTTTCTTAATTCATATTACACACTAAATCATAATAAGGTTGATATACATACGTGTCTATAGACGAAGAAGGGCCATGTAATGATGCATGAAGTGGGGTGTGAGGTAGAGGATGCATCATGCAGTCATTTCTATCAGGTCTAATACAAGCACAATGATCAGATGTCTCTAGGCAAGCAATATGGTCTACAAACTAACATGCGTGCAGCAATATATAAACAGGCAATTATCATCTCAAGAATCGTCTCCGATATGCTGATTTCCTGGCAAGGCAAGGCAAGGCTCACGGACAAGTATCGAATAGAAAGTTTGTAGTGCTATTGAAAAGGTAAATATCAAATATGTTTCTTTGGATGACGTGTTTGTCTCATAACCAATCAAGGCAGAAAGCGGTAGAAACTGGATCAAACTGGTTCAAACTTGTAGAACATCAACATACATTGTCTATTCCATAAGTATAATTAAAATGATCCATGCAATCGCGAGGTTGACTCGCATGAAGAGATAAAACACGTTCCCATGCAATGATACTGAAGAAGATGATGATAGTTGCATTAGCAGTGATGACGACAACACACGATTTGTTTCTAGATTCGAATGCAGTACAGATTCATCAAACTCAATTGCATTTCCGTTTTCATCGCCATCTGAAGAATACAGGAATACGGATTCATCAACTACCATTTCATTACCATTGTAATCTTCATCTAATGATAATAGAGCAGTTAGCAATGTCGACGATGACGACAATATTGATGATGAAGACGGTGACGACGACGGTAATGACGGTGATGTCGCTAACGATGACGGCATTGTTGATATCGATGGCGAAGTCGAGGATAAAGGATCTGTAGTATGCGGTGACGTTGAATTCGATACAGATGTGGATGGGCTATGGGTACTATTAAAAGATAGTGTCTTCGATTCCGATGCTGCTGCAGTTGGAGATGAAGTAGTAACTGGTTTAGATGTGATATTATTTGACACGGGGGACGCTGAACTCGTGGATGAAACACGGTTAGAAATCCCATACACATCCGTAATCGCCATGTTCGTTGGAACTTCGCTGGAAGGCGATGAATGATATGTTTTCTCCAATTGTTCTGAAGTTTGGATAGCAACATTTTGAGAAGAAGTGTCCAGATCACTTACATCTGAAAGAGAATCGGATCTAAAGGAATCATTATCTATGCCATACGATTCATCAGTTGTCTTAGTTGAGCTTTGCGCTGTATATTGGTGAATCGTCGTCATGATCACATTGTCATATGATGTTGGACTCGATGTCGAAGTTGACGAGGCGATCGAGTGATTCGGATCCATCGAAGAGCTGGTAGTAGGTGTTACCATGGTTACTGGATTGCAATAAAGGAAGCCAATCGAGCAGGTTTGTTAGACAAGTGCAGCATGCAGTTAGTACGAAATACCGAACAAAGGCGTGTCACAATACGTATTTTTGAAACGGTACATTATCAAATGACTCGCAATTCTGCAATTTTGATTTTTATGAAATACCTAATACTATCTGTATTGGATTCAAAAATATTTTATTCCTCCCAAAGAAGATAGCCGATCATGAGATCTGGGTATGAAATTTTGTTTGAATTTTCGTGAAAAATATATTTTAAGGTCATTGAAATAACTTTAAGTCGATCTCATTTCTTGTTAATGCACATGCATGAGTCTTAATTCAGAGTTAGTCGTGTGAGAATTTTGTTGTTCATAGTTGCAGCATGCATTAGTATTCAATACAGGACAATTACATGCAAGTTGTCGCAGCAGCGTGCACATACCATTTTCACTGTCTATAGGTCTGGGGCAAGGTGCCTCGACACACTGTTCTTCAGTGGCAGGTCTGAGGTTCGGATCACATAAGTCAGGTACTGGTTCTCCTGTTGTATTTAGAAGGCACGCTATGGCACGCTTTCTCCTACCTACATTGCATGTAGCTGAACACTGCAAGAGTAAAATCATATCAATATATTTATATATACATATATATATTTGTATTTTGTATATAAATATATATGCCTCATTCTTCCACTTTATATTTTATTGCTTTCATTCTTTTTTAAAAATAATAATAATAATAATAATATTCGGTTCTTTTATAGCGAATATCACATTATAATTATAACGTCGCTATGCGCTTCCAAAGAGCATTGGAAATGATTACCCTAGCTTTAGCTCTGGCAGCCGTAATCAGCGCACAGCGCATTGCAAGGAATAATTCTTCAAGTGATAACAGCGCTTCATTACTTTTATATCTATCCACAGCTAATCATGAATTCTTGTTATTGTGCAGATACAGGGGAGGGTGGCTAAGGGGTGGCACGTGCTCCTTGGAAAAAATCTAGAAAAGATGAAGCACACATTATGTAAAAGAAATTGTCCCTGATTGAACTTTATTTGGGCAGTAATTTTCGACTCCAAAAAGGCACATTAAAATAAACTCCTGACTTTTTCTTTCTTTTTTGTTGCTTGTCACAGATTCATATTTTTATTGTGCCCCCCCCCCCCCCACCTCAACAAAAACCTGGATCCGCTACTGGCGGTTTTGGGACTATCACATCAAATCTCACATTATAAAGTCATCTTACGGCACGGAAAGTTCTATTTCAGATAAGCATGATTAGAGTTACTTTTGCTTGAACCAAAAGTAAAGCAGTATAAAAATCAGCTAAAGGGTACATTTTTGGAATCAATTAATGAATTTTGATGAATTGACATACTAGACTCCACTGTCCAACGACCCAGACAGGTACGGGGCAAGGCTGGTTTTGACAGCTACGACGCTCTGATGGTCTCTTGGTCGAGTCGCAGAATAAATCACTCACTTCAGCTGCGTCACCTCCTATATTCTGAATAGATACAGAGAAAATAGGTTCCTTGTGTAAATCATATATATTTGGAATTAAATCATCGATGCTTTATAAACATGCGCCATCTATCAAAGAAGCTATTAATTTTATGTGTTACAAATTACCAATATTTCTTATTTCTAAGAAAATGGCCAGATATAATCTTCCGGGAGGTGAATATCTTCTTAATCTTTCCTTTTTGTCGAAATGTAGTTCATTCACATTAATTTTTTTAAATATACAATGTTCAATTTTTCTAACGGGGGAGGGGGGCATCCATATGAAATCTCAATGGCCATTGCATTGCAATGATAGTTGCTCTACTAGCATACTTATTCATTTCAATGGATATGAATGTTTTACATGGATAAATATATATGAACATTCTTAACGAGTTAATGTCGAATGTTACCTCTACACAGAAGACTCGTCTGATCTTGATCCCTCCTCCACACGTCACTGTACATCCACTTATCATCTCATGCTGCCAACTATAAACAACCAAAATAACAACGGATCAATAAATAACTTTGTTGGAATATAAAAGAATAGTATGTCAGGTTTAAATTAGATAAACAGAAAGTATTTTCTCCTCGGAGGTGGTACCGTCAGTTATACACAGTGCCATATCACAAAATGTTGCCTTAATTTCCACTATATTGTAGAAACCAAAACCAACGTCAAATAAAGTTGTGTTCTAAAACATGTCATTTTCTAAAAATATCGGGCTTCTATAGGGTTAAAATACAAGCCATGTGTCATAGCATGTATCTAGATTGAAAAGCCTACACGCATTCCACCTTCTTAAACATTCTTAGATGCTCTTTGATTAAGACTATTATCTTTTAAAATATGAACAGATGCGTGCTTCGGTACTATCCCGTCATGTAAAAACATTTTTCATATAATGAAACAGTCGCGATCGTATCACAAAACGGATTAAAATAATATGCATTACTTATCACAAATAACGTGTTGATGAAATAGTGTTGACTTCACCATCTACTATAATATATTCAATGTATAGAAGATTAATGGCTGCAAAAATAGTTTTTCAATATAATTTCTTTAATGCAAATTGTTTAACTTACTAATATCTGACAGGCTCCGTAACGGGAGCATAGAACTCCCATGTGATATCTGGTTTCACCCTGCTCCCAAGATATCTAGGATTGTGTAGTAAGATCACAGATACATCTAAGACCGCAGTGGTAGGCCCAGAGAGAACCCAGATATGTTCTTTGTTATGGAAGGCATCAGCTAGATACTTGATGATCATACCGCTATGACTGTAGCGCTGGCTGAGAGGAGGTATGAACATCTGACCCCGGAATACTATCTCACCACCAGCTTCCACAGCTGGAAAATAAATGAATAAAGGCAATAGATGGTCATTTTAAATATAAAGGTATTCTATATCACTTACAGATGTCTGGAATGTACAGGAGAGAATACTATTGAGGATATATTTATTTTGGATTGTCCAAAAGATGAGGAGGTTTCTTTTGTTAAGGTTTCTAAGTCTGAAAGGAATATGAGATTCAGAAGCTACCGAGTGGGTGGGATGGGAGTTATTTTCCAACCTGATTTTGAAGTGACGATTTGATTCTCAAAAGGAGAGGGACTTCGCCCATTCGCCTTCCAGATGAGCCAATACATTTCTACACTAATTGGAAGAATGAAACAAAATACAAGAAACGTGGATTGAAAAGAGGGCGTTATACCTCTCTTCGATATTTCTCCTATGTAAAATATATTTACACTTAAGATGACATTAAGATACTTACACATATGAGTATAACGTAGATTCTGGTTTGTTATCTTGATAGCAGTCGAGTTTACAGGAATTTGAAGGAATGTTTTGAAATCTGTAATAAAGTGAAGAAAAAAAGTTTTAGCTTTCATATTACAAAGAATTTACATTCCAAATATACGTTCTAACAGAATATGACGTTGACGATTTGTTCTTCTTCTCGAAATCAATATATTCGAACACACATATGATTTTTATTTTCTTTTTCAACGCACTTACCGAAATTGCTTAGCTAAAGTCTTATAACTCCTAAATTTGTCAAGTTTCTGAAATTTGATTGTAATAGAATAAAATATTAAAAAATCCTTCGTAAGTGTCAAGAATAATTCTACGTTTAGAATGACACCCCATTCACATCGACGAGATAAAACTACATTGGGGGTCGGTTTCTTTGTGTAACTGCATTTTCTTGGTGTAAACATTGCAAGAATTCTTGACCAAATAGGGGTAATATATTTTCCGAATGAATCTGTAATTAAATATAAATTGTCTAACTTACCATGCACGGCTCCACCATTCCTGATTCTTCCTACGTGTCTCTTACACGTCCTCCCTGAACCATCGCATTGACCACATACATCCTTGATACGATCAGAACCCATTACACCATCACAACCAAACTCCTATAGAAACGAGAAGAGGGAGGGGGCAAATATAAGTCGCTCATAATTATATCAATGATGAATTTGAGGAGTAAAGTAAGAAAGCAAACTGACATGAAAGGGAAAATGTGATATTGACAAGCATTACTAAAATGATCACGACTTTTGTTGTCTATGGTACCATTTACTTTAGCTCATCTTGATTGTCAAATTGCATACATTAAACACTTTATAACATTTTTTAAAGAATCTTATCAAATTGAATAATTAATCACACTTGAAACTATATACGCACAAATATAAGCAAGGTCTTTAAAAGGATGTTAAAATTAGTTTGAAGAAAAAGGTATCCAAATGTAAAAACAAATAGCTCATCTCACTTCCCTATACAGCATTTGGATCGAAAATGTGCTTTATTTTTTAAAAGCTCTCAACATTTTCAATGTTTTAATGAATAGCAAATTGTCCTACCTTACAGAGTCCGTCCACACATGCTTTTGTTAGAGCTTGTTCTCCTGTTTCATCATGCCAGCACCGTGTACCGTCTGCGTACTTCCCTGGTTCACGGAGAGCATAGAAGTTTGCATTCGATATGCATTGGAGCTTGCACACGTTGTTACCTGAGTGATGAAAATTACACACATTGTCATGATTTGTTATGCTTTTTGAAGGGTTCGATATGTGTCATTAAAGGCTATTATAACATTAAAGAATGCAATATAAAGATTATGGCGAGAAGTAGGGAGAGTGATCACAATTATTGGTCCAGAGCACAGGTTAGAATAATTTCATGGATGAAAACAAAAATAAATTGTTAATGGTCTCTTTACAAATCGCACACTTACTGCCTGCTTACTTAGAAAATTAGCATGTGCCTTATACCTCTCAGGGATACAAATGTTAATAAAACAAGAGATAAGAATAATTTCTTTTTTACTGTGGAACCAGCGATAGAGGGGGCATTGGTATAAGATGGTTGGAAGGGAGAGGGGGGGGGGGGGGGAGAATCCCTTGCCTTGTGTAGCTACGCCACTGAATGTCATGTTTACCTTTAAGCATTGAAGATAAGAAGGCCCTCCATGTATAGTACTGATTGTTGAACTGAACGCCGTTTGTATCAGAACATTGCTCGTTCTTATAATTGTCCAACGTTACATTGTGACATGGCTGAAAACGATAAAAACAAAGCGATAAATGTTCATATTTTGATGGAGTAAGCAGATTAAAAGACATTGACAACATTATCGGATGGTATAGTGTTAAACATAAAATAAAACATGTTCGCAATAAAGTGGTGTGTATTTGCACCAGTCAGAACTGGAATTCGAATGTCAGTTTAAAAAAAATTAAAAATGAATTACTATGACCTAATTTAATTACTGGTAGTCGTAGTTAATAATAATAATAATCTGAACTGGAGCATATTTTAAAATGGAAGTTAAAACCGATTTATCTGTAATAATTAATCTCGGGCATATTTTGGTGCAGAGTCATCTATTCTGAAACTCAATCAATTACTATTTTTCATTTTTAACTGTGATTGATCTTACCATCATATTACAAAGCTGAACCTCTCGTCCTTGTCCTTCACATGCTAGCCCTCCATACACAGGGGTTGGGTCGTTACATTTCCTCTTCCTAACTCGAACCCCTGTCCCACAAGATCTCGAGCAGTGACTGAACTCCTGTTCCCAGGCCGACCATCCTCCGTCCATTGGTCCAGGTAGACCATCACTGATCGGTACACACTCTCCGCTTATACACCACTGGCAGAGAGGGAAATAATGCGGGTTGAAACATATAATCACAGTAAAAGAATTAACAAAAATACAAAAATAATAATAATCATAATATTTCATTTTTCCCGATTCGAATTCAAAGACTAAGTCTTCCAACAGCCATATTATACAAATAAATACAACCAAAGTTATAGTTTTATAAATATGATTTTGTCGTCTGTTGTGCTGTTTGCTCAGTGTCTTTTTGTTATCAACGGCATTCATAAATTGACCTTTAAGAGTCAACCTTTCATGAAACATTCATTATGATTGGCTGGTAAATGACATGGATAATAACAATACCTTATTTGGACCGCATGTAAATAGTTTTATGATCGAATGCATTCATGAATTGACGAATGATGTTCTATCTTTAATAAATCCTTGATTATGATTGGCTGATGTGATACCTTATTAGGCGCGCATGTAGTTCCTTCCATGATCATGATCCCAGAATAATGACAGAAACCACCTTCCTGGCAACCTAGACTACCACACACCTGTTTGGATATAATAAACATTTAATAATCTTAACACATTAATATAATAGAGAAGCACATCGTGGAAGCATACAGTTATAAAACATATCAAACAACTTCAACCATTAAGGCAAAAAAAGACAATTACACAGAAGTTTATAGATTGAATATTGTTTATACATGAATCCATGCGAGATCAGAGTTACAGTTAATCGATTTATCATATTTATGTGAGCGAAAGTGGAGTATGATAACAAAAAATGGATAGAAACAAAGATTGCGAACCTTAGAAATTTGCAATCAAATCTTTCAATCAACTCTTTCTTCGAATATTTTTCTTTTTAAGAAGTCATAACGATTCAAATTCATCAATTACTGATATGTTTTCAATTGGCTCTAAGTAAAAATCGTTTTACATTGTCTATCTTGAATAATAAATGCAATTTTAATGCAATTTTAGTTTGAATCTTACAGATTGGGAGCAGACTGATGAGCTAGCACCATAAGCTAACTGACACTGGGCTCTCAAGGTGTACCGTCTACCCGGAAGATCATTCACGACTAACAAGTCTACTTCCGGGTCATCAATACTGGGTGCGTCATTCAGGCAAGAAGATAACCGATTACTGTTGGAGAGAAAGTATAAAAACGAATAATCAAATATTGTTTTGAGAGGTGGAGGAAAGGGGAAGGAGAGGGGGAGGAGAGGGGAAAGAGAGGGAGAGGTGGCTTGTAACATTTAACTCTAGAAAGAACGTTATTTGTATTTGTATGGTTTAGACTATAATTAAATTATCACTAAACGAAGCTTCTCACATTACAATGTTTGGCAACAATTGACTTGTCATGTATATCAGCTACAGCTGGAGCAATAGCGTGATACTTTGTATAAAGCGCAGTAGAGTATATTAATATAGTAGCTGCGTTATATAATTGTACATATTATTATTATCTTTACAAGTTAAAAGAAGGAGAAGGACATGGGAAATTATATCATTCTGGATAACACTTACGTGAGAAATATTTTAATCTGCTGCGCACTACAGACCGACCACTTGAATGACTCTACGCCGACAGGCCTGGCTGAAGACATGACATGATGGCCGTTATTACACCCATAGTCAGGGTCATGATGAAGGTTTAAACTGTTTTAGGAAGAAAGAGTACGAATAAAATATAACGAAAACTTGGTGGAAGACAACATTCCGTCATTCCAACAACATAATTATACAAAGCATTATCTAACTTGTTGGTTTTTTTCCTCCAAATTTATAAGCAGATTAATGGCTAAACATTATTATTTTAGAATTATATCCAATATCTACTTTTTATGCCGACTTTTGAATAGACTCTTGCTAATATTAATTGATACAATATAGCTTCAAAATATAAAATCAAGATATTTGAGACACGAGATGCCCATGAATATTGCTTGAATGTTATTAGTAAACTTCATTCATATACATGAAAATTTTGTTTCACAATACATTATATAAAAAAATTGTATAACCAAGAAAATCAACAACTGGTGTATGGTTTCTCGAGTAATCACAAATTAACAATAAACATTGTAGTTTGTATATACAGTGCTAAATGATATTATAACAAATAATTATATGACACGGACCAGCCTATGTTTGACAATACCGAGATACAAAGCAAATGGGAATGATAAAATTCCCCTCGAATATTTATGATTGTGATCAATTATATTTTCATTCTCAAGTTTCATAATGCTTACAATTTTGTTTTCATCGCTAAGATCTTTAAGCTGTCCAGATATTTCAGCCATTTTATTGAGAAATACCCCCCTTTCAGCCTTATATACATGTATATACAGTACAATCCATTATGGTATGCTTGTATACTTCAGGTTTCATCGAACTAATTTAGAAAAGACTTACTTGTGCCCTGTTTCATGAGCTATAACCGACCCAGTAGTAAGCCCATCATCTTGGTTAACTGAACATTGTAATGAGCGTTGACATGTAGTCCCGATGTATGCTCTTCCTAGTAGGTTTGTATCACGGTAGGTTCCAGACAGCTTGAATAGGTCTTTTCTGCAGAGAAAATTAATTTTTGAATGGTTCAAGATCACACCTATACTCAGGGGCGTAGACAACGGGGGGGATGAGGGGGATGCATCCCCCACCTCACAAGGTGGGGGGGGGGGGGGGGATGGCATGTACAATCATCCCCCCAGGTTTTGGGGAATGATATTTGCTTACTTAATAAGTCATAATGATGATAATAATAGTAATAATAATAATGATAACAATTATAATATTCATAATAATAATAATTATGATGATGATAATAATAATCCTCATCATTATTGTAATTGTGTTTATTGTTATAGCCGCATTCACACGGTGAAAGCCAATTCAGACGGTAAAAAAAAGAAAATCTTACAAGTATTTTGTGGTTATCTTGTGGTTTGGAAACCACAAGATAACCACAAGATTAAACAGGCGCGGATCTACGGGGGGGGGGGTTAGGGGGTTTAAACCCCCCCCCCCTTGGGCGGCCCAAAAAACAAACAAAACAAAAAAAAGGAAAAAAAAAAAGAAAAAAAAAAGAAAAAAAGAAAGAAAAAAGGACGCACGCTGGAGAGAAACCCTTTCAAGTGCAAATTGTGAGAAGATATTCAACTCATCTGGTAACTTAACCAAACACATGATAACTCTGGATATAACTGTGTATTTAACTGTTACTTGATTTAAAAAGACGTTATCATGCACTGCTTTTTATGGTCTCCATTGTGTTAATAGATGCCAGGAAAACATCACTTACGGGGTTCAAATAAACACCCCAAAACAAATCGGCTCGCCGCTTCGCGGCTCGTGGACGATGCTCTGCATCGTCATTATTTTGGTCAACCCCCCCTTTTTAAATAGCAAAAAGCTAGATCCGCCCCTGAGTCATCCCCCCCAGGTGTACGAACCTGTCTACGCCACTGCCTATACTAATACATTGACGATGAATGATATCTTCGTAATCTGTCATTCACTAGCCATACACAGGTCATTATTAAGGTAAAAAAAATGCATGTGTTTATTCGATCGGCATTCAATTTTAAACAATTACAAACAAAAATCATTAATATCTCTTTAATTATAACATTGAAACCCTTTACTTCTCGTATCATCAAATACCGCTTGTAAGAATCATGGATATATAAAATGTGCAACACTATGTTGAATCGCTTTCTCGTCATTTTTTGCAGAAGACTGTGGTATCTAAAATATCGATAATTTCAATTAATTACAATCGATTCTTCACGTTTCAATATGAATTCAATATCATTGTTATTGGAGTAACATATTGTTAACAGAGCAGCATAGAAAAGTATCTCGTAGTTGAAGATGAATTGGGTGCTCCCAAAATGAAATATCTTGCCTTCGACGCCAGCCCACACGTCCACATGTGTTAAACATGGAAAATATTATTGTTTCTTGTCTCCATAATGTCCCTATATTTAAACAGTAGAATAAGGATTATATTTCAAAATTCCACGATACGTCCACATCTACTGACGAAAGCTGAAAATCATGACGTCACCACATACGGGTACTGGAGTGTATCATGACGTCATAATAACCGACTCGTATTGAGTTAGAGTAGAAACAGTGACGGTATCATTTCTTGTTGATCCATGTGTTTAGCAGATGTAAGTTGGTGTTGAGATGTATACACATTGACGTCATATTCATGGAAAAAGTGATATGACTGTTTTCACTGTTAGAATATAATTATGAGGGCTCAATCTTTAATCGACAAATAGAAAGACTAACGGACCACACATCAAATTAATCAACTAATGTATTCAACAAAGATTCCACCAATCAATACCATTCAATACAGATATTGAATATTTAACCTTTAAAATCAAAAGCCCAAACATTAATCAATCAATCAATTAAATCGATGTATTACTAAGTTAAAATACAATCACTCTATAAATTAACCTGCCACAGGTAATCAGCTATGCAATCAACCAAACAATCGATTTACCAAACAATGAGCACTAAATAAATACACCGATCCGCAATATAACATGCATTAAAAAACACGTACAAAGCAGTCAATCAATCAATCAATCAATCAATCAATCAATCAATCATCAATCAATCATCAATTCTAATTATTATATTTTACCTTGTAATGAGCGTAGCGATGTCCCAATGCTCAGGATGAGCATCATGGATTGGATTAAAGCCAGCTTGCCAGCGACAAAATTCTTCCAATAGCTGAGGTCCGTTCGCTTGAACATTTAGACTGATATTATGACCTGTGATAGACTGCACCTGTAATATAGAATGTAATTACACCTGTCATAGTTATTGTGTTCTTATAGACTATGATGTATTGTTGAGAGCCATGCAGAAGGGTGTTATCGCATATGATTTTACCATGAGTTAACGGCCTTCTGTCTCTCAACAGACGGTTGGTTGACATTACCCACAAATTAAAATATGCATGGTAAATTATTATGAGTACGATATATCCAGAATATTCATGGATACCCTCTGGACAAAGACAAATTAACATACAACAATAATTTATTATGAGTCGGAGTACGCTCATCAGCGGATTCAGGGTTCTCGGGCAGGGGGGGGGGGGGGAGCACGAGTCTGAAACATTTCCAGGTTCTTTTGAGGGTCTAAAATCATTCGAGGCACAAATCCAATGGGGGATACAGGGGGAGGGAGGGGTCCATTTATATTCGATGACGACATGCCAGATAGGATTTAGCCCCCCCCCCCCCCCCCTCCTCAAAGGATCCGCAACTGTCTCTGATCATGATCTCATAACTATGGTTGAATAATAAATGTTTATTCATATAAAGCGTCTCTTGAGATGATAAATCTAGACTTTACAAGGACAATTTTTTATCAATAAAGTAATGTGGGTTCTTCCTTAATAAACAGATCGAGCATCTGAATAGCATAAAGTGAACTTGTGGTGACTGATTGCTGTACTGTTTAGGACTGTGTACTTTCTACGACCCAAAGCGATGTAATCTGATAATTGTTCAATCAAATAACTATCAAAGAAAAAAGTGCATGAAGAAGAAAAGGTTTGAACATTATTTTATTTTCATTTTGATTATTATTTGAGCTTTGAACAAGCTCTTGAGTAAACTCTATTATGCAGGTTAAAATGATTGCTTTTATTACGATTGGTGCTGCAGGCTCAAAGTTCCGTGTCGATTTCTTTTAATGTAAGAACATGTCGAAACTTATAATTCTTTCTATGTCGATGATTGATAGCTGATAGGGGGTGAATTAAGTATTGTGCTTCCAGTAAAAAGAACACCCTTTCTGTGTGCGAACCATTTATATTATCCGTAAAGACACATACAAAGGATGAAAACATTCGAGCAATAAATGTGAATGGTTTAAGCCCCAAGCAGGTGAAAGAAAAGATGTTTATTCTAGCGGGTTAGACTGCTGATGGAGGCGATTCAATCCTCATTCTTTGTCGCGATCAGCCTTAGCATACCAACATGTTTTTATGTTGCTCAACTAAGACTTGTATGCATTCGTATCATTTACAATTATTGATAAAATCACGAATAAAACACTTCTCTGTACGGTCCAGCATCTCCTTTGAAGCACTGTACTTTCTCGAATACGTATTTAGTTAAAAGGAACAAACAATTTCACTTCTATAAAACGCTGCTCCATAAAAAGCGTGATCTTTGATTAAAACCTGCGACCCCGTTTTCTTCAATCTTGCTTAACATACACAATTCTTTGGAAAGGAAATGAAAATCTTTCTGAGTGAGAAAAGGCTTGGTAATTGTAAAATCATTGTTATAAACATTTGTACTGAAAACATTTACAGACTAGATTATGACAGGTAAAGAAAGTTACATTTGGAGATAGATCAACATTGATCGAACATAGTGACGAAAACAACATTGAAGCTTCGTGTCATATTATATACAAGCCGCATTATGCAAAAGAAAATTAACTACGAAAAACAACAATTTGTAGCAGACATACACACGAGTTGAGGAATTGGGTCAAAACTTCCGACTTCAAAAATCATTGAAGGTCGAGCTCTGACTAGGGAATTTACTTTAAATATGACTTTGTCTATCATTACAACCATGCGAAAATAGAATTACAAAGAAGAATCCGGCTGCATATCGTTGAATGAATATTCTAACGTCTTGCCTCATATATTTTCTCTATTATAAACGACTCTTGATAATTATGGTGGGGTGGGTGATCTTACACCCCCTTCTCATTCGAATTTGCCTCTACCACGCCCACCACAAGTATTTACTCACAGATTAGTACATGTACCATTGTTAATTGATTCGTCCTATTGTGGTGTACACCACAGTCGATCTGAAACTACTTCTTGAACTGTCAATAACATAGTTCTACCACCTCGGCCTAATTCAACACAGTCATGGGAGGAATACTCAATGAATTCAGATACAGGGAATCTGTCTAGACTCATTATAAAACAAGGCTCAAATTATTCAAAATTGAAATACGCCTCTTGAGACGACAGAGGGCGTGATGACCTATGGTTCACCTAATCTACTTTCACCTGGGAGGAAGCTCAGGACGACAGAGAGAGAAAGAGGTGGAATGAATTGATTTCCATTGGGTGTCAGTTCGTCTAAAGTATTCCAAGTTAGCAACCAAGTTATGCTTTGGAAATAAAACAAGAGCTAAGAAAATGTATAAAACAAAATACCTACATAAAGCTTCTTAGCTCCATCATTATCATTCTTTCCTAATAGTAGAGTCAAGGCATCTTGCAAGATTGTCAAATCTGTATTTGAATTCAAAACTTGTCACAATTATCTACACTCTATGAGAGGGTTATATTACGTTAGTCTTCACAAGGAGAATAGATTTAATAATATTTATTTCTACTGCGCATGTGTGTTATAATTATGTAATATAATATGTGTGAATGGGGAGGTACGGTGCTTCCGAACCTTGTGAATGAATACAATAATACAATTTAATGTTTCCATGAATGCAAAGTCACTATCCTTGCTTTACATCGAGGCCGATGGTGATCCTGTGATCTCCATTCCTAAACATCAAAATGTGAGGAAGTACACTGAGAAGACAAGAAGACTAACATAACAGCACAGTATTATGATTTAAAATCATCCCAAGGTCTATCCATCCCTAACGATCAAGTGGATCAACTGACCTCCACGAGACTCATATTGAAGAAAGGACACCCCTAAATACTTTTCACTTCATCTGTCTGTAAATTTGATTAGATGATTCAGAAATATATCGATGACACTTAGTTCATCACAACACCTGTGTTTTTGGATAGTTATGTTAACTGATACAGGCGCCTCCTGCAAGGGTTTGTATGTAGTGAGACATTCATTTACCTGTAATGGACAAATATGATTCTTATATTCCTAAAGTGAAATAAATGATGATGAGCATACTACTCGTACACTTGACACTATCGAGACAGCACTTTGAAAATGTATTCTTTGAATGAAAATCTATAGCTTAAATTATTAAATTTCAAAATTAAAGATTTAAAAACAGTTTCCCCGTATGGAATAAGGTACATTACCTGATTTATCCAAGTGTGTTTAGTCTGAGCTGGAATTCTGGTATAATTATGTTGTAAGATGTACTATTAACTACTAATTATAAAGCTTAGAGTGGTCATTTCAGTAACATAATTATCACTAGTTGAATATCGTAGTGCTAAGTCGTCCCCACGGCGTTCCAAAAACTTAAATTTCTTGACTTATTAAATGTTTTGAATATAAATATTGTAAGGTTTCCCTAACTACCATATTGCCAAGCCTCCCCTTCCATCTTCCTCATTCTATCACTCATTCATTTTTTGTTTTGAGCACAAAGGACAAGATCTTTGTCAAAGCCATTCACCTAGTTTCTAATCAATAGTGGTATAAAGTATGAACTTACCATTGGTGTATCAGTATCGAGAATGATGAACTTGGTGATAGCCAATCGCATGCTAACTCCTAACGAAGGCTCTGCAAATCTCCTTGAGACCTGTAATTTAACAAAAGTTATGATTTATAATATTCTTATAGGGGTCTATCATAATTATTTGTCATTCCAACTGTAATCATGTCAATAAGATAACTCAAGTCCTAGAGATAGATACATATACACGAACAAGTAAGTCAAGCTTTATTCAAATACAGGTCTAGCTTTGGTCTAACTCTACGATAAACAATCAATGTAATTACGCCGTAGCATATTACTATCAATGTTGTTTCACATGGTAGTTTGTATGTTTAAAAGGAAACTAAACTGAATAACAATGTAATGGTTTTCCCAGAAGCTCAGAAGACTTACAATATTCATCAGCGACATGGTATAATTGATGACGTCATCACCATGGAATTCGACCATGCTTTTATCAATCATGACCATGAACTCGAGGTACTTCTGACCTATGTACACGTCTTCCATTGACGACATCATCGTCGAAGGCGCACGGGTATAGTTCCCGATCTCCGAGTTCGACGATTCCGCTAAAAATAGGCAAACGTGTGTAGAGGAAGGGAGGCAAGAAAAGAGAAAAGGAGGTGGCGATATATAGATAGATATATAGATGGATAGATTGATTAATAGAAAGAGAGAGAGAGAAGAGAGAGAGAGGGGAGAGAGAGAGAGAGGGAGAAGAGAGAGAGAGAGAGAGAGAGAGAAAGATATACAATTGGATTAAATTATTAAATAAACTGAATAGAAAATGTATTGTATAATATTTACTTTAGTAATGTTTTCAAGTCGCTATTTAGCGTTACCATGAAACTACCAGATAAAAGTAGCAATGTAAACAATAACCTTTTTTTTGTGTGTGATAAAGTCGTTATGCCTCGTATTTAACCACATATTATCTTCCCTATCTAGCTTCACACATAGCATTTCACCTCCGTCTACTATCTACACTTATGAATATTCCAATATCTTCAAAAAAATACCCAATCAGATAATTTTCCTCCGGAACATCTCTTCACACAGAAATACTACGTGAATCACTTACAACTTGATTTTGATCTCTAAGACGTGCTTGAAATAAAATAGGAGTATATTGATCTGTGATCAGATTGAAAATGATTACCTGATAATCCTCTATTTCAACACTTTGATTACATGTCAAAATATACAACATTGCCATATAATACACCATCAATCATTCAGATAACTACCTGACCCTAATACGTGTCATCCATAGAAATGATTTAATCAAAATGAAAGCAATTTAGGATTCTTTGTCAGGGATCGCAAGGTTGAGTATTTCAATCTATATTATATTGATGTTCATCGTTACTACATATTATTATCAATGCTGTAGGTTGTTGACTGTTCAGCGCTGAAGCAACAAAGAAGTAAAAAGTAAAATACATCATATTAGATTTTACAAGCTTTCTATGTCAGAAGAACGATATTGTATAGAAAAGTACCTGATTCAGGATATTGTGTTGGTATATATATATTTTAATTTCATACGATCACCCTCTAAGTGTTTATTCCAACTCAAATAATCTTCGATAGAGGTTTAAGGTAAAATACATCTTTACATTATATCTTCATCACGTCTGAAACTTCGCAACATTTTTTTTTGACATCGAGGTCTCAGCAGTACGTGGTAATCATCTGTAATCACTCGGAAACACGGATATATGGATATATTACCGGGTTGAAGCTAGCAGCTTAATATCCCGCAGCTTTCCGATATTACTTCCGACAAGCTCAGTCAAGATCACACTTTTTGGAACATTCAACACATTTTATGCTCCTACTTGGCAACATGTTTAGCATAAGAAGCTATCTCAAACTGTACGACATTTAGTGAGGTGATATGACACACATAAGAATATACATTATGCGAGAGAGAGAGAGAAAAGAAAGAGAAAGAGAGAGAGAGAGAAAGAAAGAAAGAGAGAGAGAGAGAGAGAGAGAAAGAGAGAGAGAGAGAGAGAGGGAGGGCAAATTTTCTGCTGTATAGTATCATGGTTTTTATTTTCTTTGTATTTTATTTATTTAATCACGATTAAAAAGCCTGCTATCAGCTATAGAAGCTGCTTTTTAGCAAGGCCATGAACAACAATAACATTGAATGACTCAATATGCTACTGAACGAATATTTAACAGAAGAGCAATCCATGTATTAAATGGAAATGAAGCTATGAATTAAAAGCTTTTCCCTCAGACAAAAGAAGCTCCATCCAGGCTTGCAGTGACGAAGAAATTATTATGAATCCATGGGCGATGCAAGGTCATATCAAGCTACATTGGATACAATGTGATTAATCGTCTTTACATTTGTTTAGAATATAAGATACGCTTACTAAATTATAATTACATTTTCGCCTCTCCTCTTAGAAGTGATTTTTATTGTCAACATTTTAATTTTTTTTTGTCGCTCATATTACGGTAGATGCATAATTGTCACTGATATTTGGTAACTAATATTTATCATAACAAAGGAATGCCAAATATTGCTATTTAACACATATACATTTACGATTGCAAAAGACTATGGTGAAGCATTCTTATTGTTTGGTAGATTCTTTTAAAAATTAATAATAGATTTTAAATAAAGTATGAGCTTTAGACCATCTAGATTAGTCACAGATAGTTAAGAACAAAAACAAAAAAATCTTCAAAGAAAAATATATATTTGCAAAATCAAAATCTTAAATGACAGGTAGAGGACTCACGAACATGAATTTCCGCCTCGGTATACAGCCATATATTAAAACAAATCCTGAGGTATAATTTAAAAAACCTTATAACATATAGGAAAGAATAATTGTTTTAAATGCTAAGGAATTATGCTGAAATTAGTTAAAACATGTGAAGTCTAATTCGACGGTGATGATTAGGATTACATACTGTACAACAAGGCACAAATCCACATCATGCACATCTGAATCCTCCGATAAAATAAGGTCAAACTCTGGTCAATCTAACCTAGATAAATCGCTTTAAAAAGAAAGAGGAACAACAAAAGAGAACAGAAAGAGGGTGGATTGATCAAGCTGACGAACATAATTTACGATGGCGGAATAGACATGATGGGTAATTCCTGATCAAATTAGCTGACTCCCGTTTAGTACATTGTTGTGACTATAGGAGGGAACCATCGGAAGATTAGAAGAACGCGTCTCCCGGGGAAACATCGCGGTTTGTTGCGCTTCCTTGAAGCATCCTATAAAATTCTATCAAAGTCAGTCCCAGTTAGAACAAGCCCTGGCTGAACTAAAAAGACCCTTGAACATAATTTTTAAAAAAAATGGGATCATTCAAGGAGGTATAGGTCTAAAGATTCAAAGAGGTCAATCTGTGGTCATACACTAACCTAATTGAATATCGTTTGTTAGCATGGTTATTGATGACTGAAAATTATAAATTTTAGTTCGAGCTCGAAAGAAGTGACCTACATTTAAAATTTGATGATAGCTAGTCAGTTGTTCATATATATACTGAATCAGTTTAAAGATGATTCTCAATACCAAATTAGATAAATAGCTCTTTTCTTAAAAATAAACACAAAGAACTGATACTGATATCTATATTGTCTCGTAAAAACAGCTATTATTGAACATAATTCTCTGATCCCCGAAAAGTTGCTCTTTTGATCGTTTACTTAAAAATGAAGGCAGTTATTATGATAATGTAACAAAATGTCATTTATATACTAGACTGACATTGTTTACAAAATGATGGAATTAATATTAGAATGTAAACCAGACCGTGATATCGGACGAGTACATTACTATGTGGTCGGTTTGCCTCACTCAAAGGGCGGAAGTATGCTTTAATTCCTTTGGTATCCCATAAGACATCACTCTGATAAGGTCAATGAATAATCACCTCCCTACGACTCTGTGGTTGATGACGGGCTTGACATGATTGAAGGCTCCTAGGGTATTCTGGGAAGTATGATCGAGGCTGTTCTTCATAGATCACGGTAACACATAACATACCAATAGACATAATGTTACTCTGATGAAGTTTGGATATCGAGTAATGAATTGTAATAACTAAAAGATATCTCTATACGCTAGGGACTGAACATCTTGTCAATATTTCATTTATCTTCCAAACTAAGTTTTGAATACATCAATAGCATCAAAGTTTTAATGAATCGTTGGTCATTTTTGGAACAAAAAGTGACAGCAAAAGAAAACCTACACAAGTTTATATGCATTTCTCATATGGAAAGTTTACAAGAGGGTACTTGAAGACATATTCCGTATTATTTCAATTACTTTACATGAAAATATCTATCCTGTTCATACACGATTAAGAATCCGCATATTCATTGCTTTTTATCATCGCTACAAATTTAGTTTCTCGTTGCATAGATTTCATGATAATGTTCAAAACATATTTATCGTGTGTAATATGTTTGAAGTATGGTAATAGTTCTAGATTGCTTTCAATCAGCAGTGAATAAACCGTGAAATGATTCGTTTTAATCGACGTAATCTACATGCACTAATTTGATGAACATACTGAAATACGGCATTCAGGAAAGATGTTCATTTTTCATAGGAACACTCATTATAAGTAAATTATATGGCCTTCCATTTGCATTATGTTACTAAATTGGTGAACAATTGGTAAACCCTTGTAGCCGATATAATCCCCAAGTAAATCGACTTCCTGTACCCATATTAAGAAATGTGTGAACTTTCTCAATACGGTGTCAGGGTATGACGTTCACATTAAGCCGTGAGTTAGGAGTGAACGTCAAAATAGGCTTATTCAGAGATCTAGCATTAGAAACAAACTTCCTTGGTTGATGCATTTCGAGTCTTAAAGCTGCCGAATACTTGTCGCCTCTGGCATCATGGTCTTATAAAAGCTGTAAGGGAATGATCAGTCACTTGGAAATACGCATGTTTATCCAAAATCTCACCAAGAAATTTAGTTTAATTATGGAAATTGAATAATTTGTTTTTTACAACTCCATATTTAGTACATAATGATTCATTGGCCATGGGAATGAAGAGGAGAACAAATACATCCATCCCTACATCTTGAATAAGAAGTATTAATCCCATCTCCCCTCCCCCTCTCTAACGCAGAAAAAAGGGATAATATCAGGTTGGTATAGAAAATAAATAACTGAAAAGGACTATTATAGCTGACAAGAGTAATCCAACCCATGAGTGGTGAATACATTAATCTAATCAAAATAAAATCCGTGAATCCGTCAGCTATGGTAAAAGTCAACGACTTTCCCACACTGTAAAAATCAATATGATCTACTAATGATAATTGTACGATACGAAAACTGCATTATATCTATATATAGATTACGTATCAATCATCTCGACCCATGTTTGTTTAAAAGTATCAAAAGAAGCAATATTATTCATCTACTTCGGAGAAATGGTTATAGTTCATGTGGAATCATATGCCAAGGGTCTGATAAAGTGCCTAGAGTTCCAAAAGAATCTCTAAGAAATTCCCTTTTTGCATCTGCCAACATGCGGCTGATGGTATGGATTGAAATTGATAAACATGCATGGGTTCTAGACACACCCGAGCAATATAGACAAACTAACACCATTGCCAAGTGTCTTTTTACATTTCTTTCTCAATCATGCCAATTTCCTATACGTATATCACTTGATACGTTTCGATTTAAATGATTTAAAATGTTTGTCCATAATATACGTCAAATCTTGACCCCATTATATTCAATAGCCTACTTTCAACAAATTTTACTTTTGTCATTCTCTATAAGTTATTTACCCTTTTTTCTTCTCCCTCCCCCATCACCCCCTCCCCCTCTCCAAAATAAATATTCCAATTGTTGTGGGAACAAAACACGTTAAATCTCTAGAGCTCTCATGCTTGGTGAGTAAATGTAACTCCGACAGTCACATGACTTGACTTTTAGCCAATCAGGATCATGTATCTAGGTCCTGTAGGATTACGCTTGGTACTATACGAGGTCCATGCCTGGTTTCAGGGAGACGTCCAAGGAGTAAGCTGGAGGAACTGATTTCTGAACTGTCGGGCTAACGTGGCGAGTGGGGGGGGGGGGGGGGGTGACCTGGGGGCTTGAGGGCTCCAGCCCGCCCCCTCGAGATGTTTGTAATTACACCCTCATGATCAGGCAGTGAGGTGGTTTCTTTGTAGTTTAACAAAAAAATGTATTATCAGCAAGGGTTCTAGAATATTTTTACGACGAAGTACTGTCATTGTAATCAATGTCGAATTATTTGCTAGCTCACTTAGCGCATAAATTTCACAAACTGGTAGTTGATATACAGACAAGAGAGGTCCGAACGCTGTCTCCATTTTGGTTTCATCCCACTTTCGTAACCATGGTAACACGATGTTAGTCGTTGCGGATGTTGGACTTGATGTAACACGAGACGAGATGGACTCGTCGCCTTACATTGTTCTTGTATACAAACATCTACGATTGTGACAGATTAAATGTTGTTCACGGATGACCTAAATGATATTGTCAGTAGATTGACAGCCTTGTAGATTTACGGATGTCCATTCATATCTCGAAGAATGAATTCAGTCTGGGGTGACTACAAATTATGAATCAGTCCAATTGTTACTCGAGGGGCGTCTCTCCCAGGTCACTATTACCATGGTAACCGATGTCCGTCTGATGGAGTCTTGATTGACAGATTGACATGACAAACATTGATCCCTCAGACATCAACATGACAGAGTGACTAACACCAACGGATGCACCCTGGAACTCAGTCCATCGAGAACAATGCCAGAAGGAGATGATTAAGCCACCATTTTATCTGATCTATCGTGGTGTTTTCAGAGCTGACGGACAGTAGATCACAAACACACCAAGCATCAACAAGGATATCAGATCCCTAGACGTGATAGACACCTTAGAGTCACGTGATGACATCCTTCATAACATTCTACCAATCAGGAACTAGTGGCCTCATCAAATACAAAAGGGAGATGTTGCCCTTTTTCTAATACATGTATTCTATCAGATCTCTTCCATGACACTCTTATGTTGAGTGAAGTAACTAACACCTTTTGATTCCACGAGGGGAGGACATTGCAAGGTTGGGGGCTGTATTCATTTAAGGTAAGAATGAAGAGGCAAACAATCACAATCACAATAACAAACAAACAAAGACAGGAAAACAGTAAAACAAACGAAGCAAACAGACAAACACTAAATCAAACAAAATAACAAAACAGAACAAAACAAAAAAGATTCTCCCAAACTAAGTAAATTTAGCAATACTGTTTTCTTTGAAGAGTCAAGCTCAGACTGATGATAGTAATGATCAGATTAAGAAGGATCCATGATGTTTTACCAACATAGCAAAGATGTATGCGTCATAAGAACGGTCAGATTGAAATAAAAATAAGGAAATGAGAGAACAATATTGATTAGCTACGTATTTTCTATTTTGGGGGAAAAAGTACACGTACATGACGTCATGCAAAATGTAAATCATTTTTTCCATTTTTTTTTTAACATGATAGCAGAGTCTTCTCATTTTTCACATTGTTTGAATTTGTAATTTAACCCGTATAACATATTGATGATTTATGAGAACACGTCGTGACCTTTGGCCTCTCACGACTCAAACGACAATGTATGTCATAACCAATATCCTATTGTAGTAATACGCTTTTCATATTTTGTCTTTTTTTCAAGACTTGCTTTCAATTACGAAATGTGTCTTTTCAAATTCCTGGCATATCTGATGAATATTGAACCCTTTTCTCATTTCTCCTAATGGCAGATTATTCCACATTGTAAACGAGCAAATGATATGAAATACAAAAAGAATGCATAATAATTGTAAAGAAAGAATTTCGAAGCAAATTATTGAAATTCCAATATGATCCATGTGTTGTTAGCCATACAATGGATGGGATGACGATGAAATAATGTTTTTAAAGTTCTATTGGTCTTAATGTGCTGTCATACTCTGTCTAGAATTTGATACAGAATCAGGCAAAATGTAAGATTCTATTTGCGGAAAAGGTCTAAAAATAGAGGGAGTGGGAGGGAAGTATTCCGTCGGTTAATCGAATGAGGGTTTCCTTTTGCTGCTTGAAAGGTCTCCCTTAAGACTCCACATAATACAGGGTCTTTTTATAAGTCAGTTAGAAAACGATACATTGTAATAGCATTATCCGTTCATGTCAATTCTCTCATTCCCGTTTCATGGTCGAACAAAATATGATGACAGTTTACAAATTATGAGCATTAATGAGACCTTGTAGACGTCGTCAAGGTATGGTCATTATCATATTAATCTGGATGTTTTTATGAACTAGAGGGTTTGTAACGGTGCGTGTGGATTCATGTTTCTAAATCAATACGAATTTTAGATAGCAGATCAGTCAAATATTAAACAAGTGAAATGTACTTACGATCTTCCGAGGCACAGAATTCAGTTGGTTGCTCCTGTTCTTGTGGCGTTGTCTTTCGTAATTTGGCAAATATTCGTTTGTAGATAATATGCGGATTGGCATGTCGGTTATCAGAGTCTCTTCTGATCCGGTTTGCATGGTGATGTTCAAGAGGTTTGATATAAAATTCAGAATCGCCATGGCTTATGACACCCCTCTGGTTTGAGAGAGAGAGAGAGAGAGAGAGAGAGAGAGATAGATGAAAGTTATAGTTATATGCAACTGTTTTTCGATTATTTGGATTGATAACTATCACTATCATAAACTGTTGAATTAGTATGGATATAATTGCCCATAGTGATTTTTAACGTTAATTTTTCACTTTTGATATTCTTTGCAATGCAATTTTATTACGGTTGTAAAACAATTCACTTCATGCTTCCATACACTTATTCATTCGTTCAAACATTGAACATGGCGACAGTAGCGGTGTTGTAAATAGAAACAGGACCATTATCATTAAACTATACTTGAGTAAAAATAAACTTGTCGTCCGAATTCATACGACATAGGACCACCGTCGATTTGGTAACTGAAATATGGCTACAGACACAGTCTAATAAATTGAGCTCAGTCGTATTATAGAATAAGTCTGAAGGCTAGCTAACATGTGTCGTAAAGAACCTCTGTTGATGCAGAGTATGATTGTATTTGAAATATTGAGCGCACCCCAAGAAAATAACCTGGTATAAAGCGGAAATGAAGGCCATATTAAGATAATGGAATCGTAATCAAAGAGGAATCATGTAAGGAACTCTAAACATGCAAGGAGTTCATCGCATTAATGTTAATAGAGACAACCATTGCGACATCAGCCTGTACTGTCCTGTATCAATTAGCATTAATTACTGACAAGCACGGATAGCATCCGAACAACATAAATCATTCTATCAAAGAGGATGTGATTAAAGCTGCTTTTTGAGGGATGATTCCAAGTGGACATCATCCTTGGGATGATTTATCTAAAATCTAAAATCTTGAAAACAAATTTATTTGCCTCCGACCTGACCTGAGGCAGTTTTTGCTAAATTCGGGTTCAAAGTCAACTGACCAGTTCATTGCAAATGAACCGTGATATTGAATCTTCCGAGTTGGAGGTTGCAGGAAATACCTCATTCAGATATTTTGTACTAAGCCCCCACAATGCGAAGAACAGAGAACACGATCTTGACTATCTTACAACGAAAGGGGATGAAAAGAAGACTTTATAAGCATGACAAGCAAACTTGGAATTCGATGAAAGAATTGTCAGCTTGAAAGATAAAGGAATTAAATCTAAAGTGAAGAAGAAAAAAGAACGAATAAACAAACTATTAAGTCAGTGAATATTGTTAGATAATCATGGGTGTGTTTTTTTAAGAAAAAAGAAAGAAAGATAAAAATCAAAAACATCTTCTCCTCCCCCTCATAACTCGGCTCTGATAACTTGCTCACATAAAACATGTACAATTGTAAAGATTTTTTTATTTCCTGAGATTGAATAAAAAGTAATTTATTTTGATACCCATGAACTCTCGGACTTGAGAACATTACCAGGGTAATTTCCGCATCTCTCACTTCTTGAGACACTGAAAATGGACCGATGTAAGGAAATAGTTGATCGTTTTCGACATTTTAGTTTCCATATACACATTTTTATTCCCTCTACACAGGCGTTTCTTCTAATCCTTGTGATTTTTTTGGTGGATGAGACTGATAGAGATTAAGTGAAATCAGATTGAATTTGATATGCACAATTCATGCAGAATTCGCGGTCAAACTCTTCAGATAATATCTTCCCCCGTACAGGTTTTGTACACTTAAAAATAAATAAATAGCACATTCTCAGAATAAACACCCCTCTTCATAATAGTTTGAATTGAATGTCATTCCATGTTCAAATATAGCATTTCTTGTATAATCTTTAAGAGCAGTTAGGCATTTATTATAGCTTTAAACATAATAAAGATATGGTTAAGTTTAAAAGACTCATTATTTACAAGGAGCAAGAGTTCACGTTTTTGTGATATAAGAGACTTTTTACGAGACAGGTGTCTTCTTTGGTGAACCAATTCTGAACTCTTACTTTCCCTTCACAGTGACAGTAGGTGAATAATAGAAACCCTTTTTCAGCGGCTCTCCTTCAGAATAAAAAATATAGATAAAAAATAAAAGGTGTGAAATAAAGCCGTTAAAAGGGAACAGATTCTGGTAAAAGAGTGTAGTCCACACGCTGCTGTTCGAAGAAGTGGAAGTTCTCTCTATCATGTCTATGGCTTTTGTAATGAATTTGAAAAGATGGAGCTGCGTATTGTCATATTTTATACTATGATAACATTATCATGTGATTGATTATTAATGAACAAAGCTCTTTGACTTGTCTGATGAGTTAAATCATACATAAGGGAAAGACACTGTTCAATACGTAAGACCATGATGTGTGCATACACGGAGAATTGCTTTTCTTTTTTTTTGGTACTAAAATATTGTTGTTTAGTGTGTGGGCGTACACTTTTAACAGCAGGACTTGTATTAAAGGTAAAGACCAGTATTGGAAACGCCCCAATTTCAAAAAATGAAATGGAAGCTCTCATTACCAATCATGTGAAAGAATATGTTTTGACTAATACATGATGATAACAAATTTGCCGGGAAACCGCCTACTAATTCATATATTTGGTAAATTTGTTTCTCTCATGGTCGTGTGAGAGATATAGGGTAGTCCCATATACATCTTTCTGTGTATAGTGCTTGTAACTTTACGAAGAATGGGCCAAATTTCTTATCATTTTGATGATTCCAGAACCTTGCAGATGCTAGATGCTAGATGATCAACCTTTTCTGATCGATTCCACAACGTTTCTTTCACAATGCAATCGCATGACCATTACTGGTCTTTACCTTTAATGATCAACCTTGAACTTAGCCATTATTAATGAATGCGTACATCTAAAAAGTGGTATTCTTTTTTGTTATTACATAATTACCAATGAGATGAGAGAATTAAACAGCGAAATACAATTACGTCTTTCAATACAATAGCATTGTCGTGATACAGACATAAGGAAGGGCTGGTACATGAACTTTCCATTATTTGACTCTTTAATTAGTTTTGTAACCTGAATTCGCCAAGCATGTCTCAATTATATCTCGATTATTAAAAATCACCATGAACAAAACACAGAAAAAGGTCGCTCAGAAGAAATGGGACGGGTAGCATATTTCCTACATGAACTTTCATTAACAAACAGGGTCGAACGTCTCTTACGGACATTCATTTTGACAAAAATAATTATGAAAAGGAATTTTTAATTATATTTTAAGGAAAGTAGGCTGCCACTAAGTATTAACGATATGACAAGTATGGGGTCGATAGGATGTTATCTGGATGTTAAACGGATTGGTCTTTAAACCAAACCACATGTCCAAGCCATGTGGTTCATAGTTAAGATCTAGTTTGAAAAGCTGATTTTGGGAGCGGTTTTCTGACAGTTGCTGAAATTTAGAATCACTGATTTAAATTCTAAATTTTAGTCTCGGAAATGTAAGACTGCTGTCTGCGGTTTAAGGAGACCGATCCTTTTAAGGAAAGTAGTTGATAGCTGTAAATAAGTACATGCCTGTCATTAATAGTTTGAAATGAGAAAACGTGACACATGTGTAAGCAACATGTTCATGTAATTCATTCAAACTAGGAACATCAGGGATATGATATTTAGATAGAAAACCAGATACCAGGGGGGAGGGGGTGTTTCACAATGACGAAGATTGAATTTAAGTTGGACTTAACTATGGCTGGCCATTAATGCCACTGTTTGCCCAGCTGTTTGCTATCACCTTTATGATATTTAGATATGTTTTCCTTCAATAATGAATTATCAAAAAACTTAAATTCTGTAGATTTGTGACCATGATGTGTACGTTCCTTGAGAGACAAATGCCAGTAAATGGTGAGAGTAAACAGTGGCGTGAACGGCCTGCCATATTTAAGTCCAACTTAAAATCAATCTTAGTCTTTTAGAAACACTCCCCACAAGGCCTAAATATTACCATCCACCGTCTTATGTACGATTAATCGGAGAAATAAGGTTTGACACTACGCCGATATTTTTGTTTAACATAAAATCTACGAACAAAAAATAAATCAAAATGTTCTTACCAAACCCTTACAAGTACTGATAGATGCCGAAGATTCTTTGCTGTGAGATATTAACTTTCCATAATAATGGCAGCCTCCATTGACTAATCTTTCTCTTTGTATCACACCACCATCCCCTAGCCTGTCCACCGTCAATCCTCGACGTTGTAGCCAGACGTTTCTTTCCAGTTTTAAATGAAAATCATCACCAAATGCGCTAAATTTGACTTCATGATTTCTGGGATGGGCTGGTAACGAGTCTATACTTCGTTTATGTATTGCAGATTTATGGAATGTTGGTGAAAAGATATCATAATCTGAAAAATACAAATAAAATTATAAAATAATAATTCATTTTTAACAATATTTCATAGTATACAAAATGTATATACACTGTACGGGTAAAAAATAAAAAGGTTACGTGTTGCATTCAACACTAATTGTAAATAAACGCAACTCCGAAACCAAACACACCTCCGCTTTCAACCGAGCAGAATCGAGCACTTTTTGGACACTCGGAGTTCGATTTAATCGCAACTTTCCAAGCAAAAAAAGCTCTATGAAATCATATCTAAGAGTGACAGATATTAATGGTAGATGATAAGCCATTATTAACCATGGTAACATAAAGTTAGAGGTTGAAATAGTTTTTAGATGCAGTAAAAGGGTAAACAAAATACAGAGAAAAGGTAAGGAGCTTAATGCAAGCCTTTAATACAAATATCATTTTTTTTAAACAAAATGCGTCAAACTTGATCATATACCTGCCAAGTTTGTCTGACTAGAATTAAATGAATATAATGACCATAACCTAATTCTGGCTCGAATCAGAACGAGTCATACGGGCGTTTATAGAACAGTGGTACTCTCCAAAGCCAGAGGTAATGACATATGAGGATATTGAAGAAATGGATTGCATCCTCATATAAATATGCTTGGATAGAACGTGTCAACGTGAAGCAGGATGAATGGAAAATGAGCGTGAAAATTGTTGACTGAGAGATTGAATGGAAATGGTCACTTTTTAACAATTACTGCAAAGTCTGTCATCAACTTGATAACAAAACTTCTCAAGTCATAACCACTGGCATACGCATTTAGACTCTTCCTTTCAATTGCTTTTACTACCGTTTTTATTTCGAAAAATAAAATCGGAGAGCCGACAGAGACTTAAAAAAACACACACGTTCGGTTCGGATGGGGATGATAAGGAGTAGAACACCAATTTCAATGACAAATATCGAAGGGTTATATTTTGGGGATATTTCAATGAAGAGGTTTTTAGATGATTGTGGTGATAACAGATTTGAGATCATAGATAAACATTTGGAGTTTTAAGTTGCAGAGGGCAGGAATTCAATTTGAAAACACGTTATATATTTCATGTCGCATTGTCCATTATATGCCTACACATAATTGTCAACATGTACGGTTGCCTTAAATATAATTGAAAGTAAACAGAATTTGATGGGTTGCATCAATCTCGAGATTTATGGGGATTTGCGATCAATTTGTTTTTCTATTTTAATTTATATGGAAATATAAGCGAAATTGATAAATATGCGGGAATAACAAAACAAAATAAGGTAAGGAAGCAGAAAATGGGAGGGGGAGTGCTTCGAGGGAAGAATCAAAATATGAACATACAGAGACAGAGGAAAATTATAAAAACAACTCTCTGGGAGAAAATTGAACACTTTGGAAGGGGAAACAAAATAATAATAGTGGTGTTTTGTTCAAAATATGCATCGCAGCTCGGGGGTGAATTATTGTACAATAATAAACAAAATTATATGCCGGGTAACATGGTACACGTTCAATCTAGAAGGTATGTTTAGTGAAAAGACGAGCAAAGAGCTGAATATCCAGAACAAAATTAAATAATTTCTCACCTTCTATATGTTGATGATTTGTGTATATATTAATCTCCTCCTCAGATAAGTCAATGCGCCTCTGAAAAGATAGAAAACGTGTTGAAAGTTGTGAGATTATCTGATACCAGGTAAATGCAAGACTGTTTAACATGATTCACTATAAAATCATATTCATAGACATTAAACGTTCATATTCAAAATCAATTCAATCTACAAGTATAAACATATACAATTTATGTTAATGTATTCTTATATGATTGGAGTTATGAAAACAGTTAAAGTATAATAATAATCGTTATAACATAAAAATGTTTCTAGCAATATTCTATTAAATAATCTGTAAATAGGAGTGTAATAATGCATCAAAGGAAACACGAGTGGCCATCTCTTCTCGATTATTAATAGAAGAAGTAGCATCATATCATGAGATATAAGTTTAATTACTATTTTCTACTTAGTGACCTCGCAGCATTGCAATAGATAACCTTGGATTCCTTTCTGTGGATAGGCAGACGTCCCTTACAATCATAATACATGTATAATGTAAAGTCATTTTCATCTAAATCTCAAGCATTTTCCTAAAGCTCAGAATTTGTTGAATGCTTTAGATAACAAATATTAGAAGCTTTCATCAACAGTAGTTGCGTATATCTATTAATTTAAAGCATTTCATCCATACATGGTCCATGTACGACCCTCGAAGCAAGGCGAGAATACGTTTTCTACCTGATGGTCTCAAGTCGGTCACGCGCAATCGAATGTTAAATACATGAGCCTTTAATCTGATAATACCCGATTGATGAACTCAATGATCCTAAGGGAAAGAGGTAGTTTAGAGTGACAGGAGCTAGGGAGATGGGAGCACACAGCGTCACATAAAGCTAAACAGACGACACGATACCTGATTCATACGATGACAGATGATCGATATTTGATAATGTTGATGAGAGACTAGACACAATCGGATATGGCACACTTCCAAAGATTTTGGTAAGATTTCTTTAAAAAAATGAATCATTCTGTTATTCCTTTCATCTTCCAGTTTCCAAACAATTGATCGCATATTCGTTTTATTTCATTGAACTTGTCAAATAAGTAAAGATATTTCATTAAGTACCATAACAATATTATTAAGCAATTACCTAAATACATTGTGAAGAAGAGATAACCGATTCGCTAGAATACATTCCTAAAACCCTCTCATTTCCGCCTTTATTTGATTCATTTACTAAATGGCAAAGCGCCATAGAAAGGTGAGACGTGTTTGTTGAATACTTTATTAATTCATTTGTTTTATCCAGAACTATTATAATTTCATTATTAATTCACGGACTCGTTTTTTAATTTCCTCACTATTTCCGACCAAAGCATGATGAAATGCATTGGTTTTTACTTCCATCGTTACTTTTCAGCATCGCCGTTATTCTTTTCTTCATATTTTCATTGATGAATTCTGTCTGAATTACAGTCTCGAGGGTAATATAAAAATATAAGAGTGAACTTGAATCTGTGTACGCGAAAGACGCTGACACAGGCTAACGTATCATATAGAGCAGAGACTCAAAGAGAAAGGGAATCGGAATGAGAGGGGAAGAGAAAGAGAGAGAAACAGAGAAACAGAGAAACAGAGAGAGAGAGAGAGAGAGAGAGCGGTACTTATGTTCTTGTTCCATGACCTTGGCCAAAACACTCCGGACCCAACGAGCCATGGTTGATACAATATTTACAGTCGCTGCATGATTTTGTAATATTTGAATTGTTAGATCGCATTCCATGTTTTCACATGCCCTCCTGGGATCCGTGTATTCCTACCAGTCTGGTGGAAAATTCGCAGTTTTCTTTGAAGTTTCCTCTTTCCTATTTTCACTCCTTTCGTCTTGGTTAGAGAGCTACCTTGCCTCGCTTCTGTTAACGCCCCGCCATTGGTACGAAGTTCTGGCAGACACGTTCTCATATCCATCTGTTTTCTGTTTTCTTGTTTCTATCACTAAACCTATAGTGAGAATTTCAAGGAGTGACGGGTTAGTATCCTCCAAGCCGATTGGTTTTGTCATCATAATATCAGCCAAACTTCCTGAACTGACCAGGGAAAGAGACCATGATCCTATTTTTGTTTTATATTTATCTGTCTTCTTGTGATGGCTAAATCATTCATTTATCCTCGCTCATGACTAGGATCTTGAGTAAGAATTTGAAAAATGTTAAGAAGAAAATTGTTCAAGGGGAATTATGCAAGGTGATGATGGGACCCAGTGGAAAGACCGATGGTCTTAGAAAAAGGGTATCCTGGCTTCGAGACCAGGTTAGTGTTCCATTGCCCCTAGCCTAGGTAATGTTCTCTTCTCCATGTACAGATCCTAGAACAGGGCGTAAACCGTTAGTCTCATCATTCTAGGCACATGGCATTATGCAGCTTCTTTACTCTAGTAAACATTTGCATTCTCAGGAATGGCAGAATAGATGGATCAAAGTTTTTCCCCCTCTCTCTCTCTCTCTCTCTCTTTCCTTCGATACCTTATTCAACTCCTGGAATAAAGAGCAATCATTCCGAAACTGTAGACGATCTTATATATCACACCATTCATTTTTTTTAAAGGGATGACATAGTTTTAAACATCTTTTCCATATTACACGTGTATCCATATACAGATCTACCGTAGAGTAAGAACTCATTCATGTTTTCATCCCTGAACATATTTTGACTGATTTTGTGAAAGTTCAAAGCCCTGGAAACAATCGAAAGCACGACATGAAAGTTGAATTTGCATGGTTCATTTCCTTCGTTGAGTAACATGAATTAAAGACCTGCATTAAAGACGACCTCACGCCTAAAGCTGGAAGACGTCCTTGGCGAATGTGCTAAGAGCTCCATTGTATAAGGCTTGTGATTGGCAGGAAGTTTTTACCACGGAATGTAATAGCAACCAATCAGTGTATTTCTTCGTCAATTTGTTTTCGTAACGAATATTACTGACAAATACCATTGCTGAAGATAACGATAGTTTACCCATAATTACAGATCCTGAGCTAGAAAAATTACATACGGTATTTGTCAAAGCAGGAAGCTATAAAAAGAGAGATAATAATGATACTGTAAATCTAGATGGACCGAACACTAAAGACACCCTAACCCCAATTCTAACCTAAGATAACACCGAATTGCAGCCAAAGCCATAAAACTTCTTTGACAAAGTAAAGCCGGTATTAAATTCATGTCGCGGGAGTAAAAATGTCGTTTCACCCAATTATCTTCGTGATGAGTTAAAAGATTGTATACTTATCAAATTAACACACATGGTTCATATACTATTCTTACGAGTTCGAAAGAGAGATGAATGGTGATGAGTGTAGTGTAAGACGATACAGGCTTTATGACGGAATCCTGAACAGATCGTTCGTGTTTGCTCAACTTTTGGCGACACATCTTGGATAGTATTTGAATGATAATTCATGACGAACGAGCTCAATGAAAGACACATGCTTTCTGCAGTATGCGTCACGCAACTGACGACAGGCAATTCAACATACCATATTGTTCTTCAAAGAAGATTATCGTTTTAATTGTCGATAAAATATAATAAATTAATAAACAAAGAAGAAAAAACAACCACAAAAGTGACAGGCAGATGAGACAGGTTTTCGGGCTCGATCAGGGAGAGGGTGGAGCGTTGACGGAAATCTATAATTACAAGGCAAGAATGATGTGTCTGAGATGAATAAAGTGATGATGATGATGATGTGGCTCAATACTCGTAGGTCGCGAGACATCTGCTAGCGCAGTACTGCGTCAGTATGACTGGCGCAGTACTGGCGCTGTTTTTGACGCGCCATTGGGGGAGTGACGTCATTAAAAGTGAATGCGGAATGAACATTGCATTAAAATGACTGGCGCATGCGTGACGATTAAACTGTCAATTAGCGTAAACGATTACGCAATCGAATGATGCCTCGTGTGTATCAGTCATTACAACAATGCACGTTGCGTCAAAATTCGTTCATGAAACAAAGCAAACCAAATCACAAGAAGATAACAATGAATAATGACATTTAAAAACCATCATTGACATGAAATGGAAAGGGGTGGCAGAAGGAGATGGTTGTCGGGCTGTTGTTGTCATAGTTACGACAAAGAAAAAGGTATAAAATATTATGATACTTGAAATGAGAAATAAAACACGTTGGAACTTTGCCATAACAAAATGTTTGACCATTTCACTTTCCTATGCCATGTGTTATCCATCCTTCTGGCCTCATCTAGTTGAGTGAGACACGAGACAAAACAGTCTCCAAGATGACATGAAAGTACACTCCGTTATATACCTCTCACCCAGTGCTCTGAACCATGTACCAGCTGGTTCCTAATCCCCAAGATTAGTTTCTCAGCTCTTTTAACAGTACCGACCTCTTTATCCCATTATTATGAAAGAGAACAACATTCGATTATCATCGCCTTTCGTCGACCGTATGTAGTTTCGTTCTGAGCGTCTCCCATCAAATCTTGTTAGGCTTAGAGAAAATCAAATTGGTTTTTATAAGTGATTCGGTGGAGATTAATACAAACGAGGGTTTGAACATAAGCAGGGTCAATGATTTGAAGTAATCGGTTTAAGAAAATATTCTTGATTGAAAGGTATCGACATGAATACATGAATAAGGAGGTGGGGTTAAGATGCATTGTTCTGTAAAGGCAATATATCACACATATTAATTTGACTGAACGATATTTGTCATTTCACTGTCAGAAAGTCATAAATTTCATTTGAACCTAGATGATTTGAAAGTGTACAAGTGGATGCACGAACTATGCCACTTATTAACATTAATGATTGTATTAACACTCCTATAATGGTCATGTTCAATAAGTGTTGCATGTATTTGTTATGCTAATGTTATTGTAACCCTTTATAGCTGCATTAGATTGTATTTGCATCAGATTGTAATTCATATGCCATTTCAAAATCATTTTGGAAATTTTCTGCCATTTCTGCCATTTTACTTTTCTGCCATTATAACCCCGACTCCATATCAGCATGCACATTGGATAAAAGAGCTATTCTCTAAAGAATAGTATTTATTCGTTTCTATAGTAACCGATCGTATAGCTAGAGTTTTATAATTGCTCTGAAAATGAGTCTTTATATATAATATCCGCCACTGCCATGTTGGCCTATATACACAGCAGTAAGAATCTTGCAAGTCATTACCTATAGAAATTCAGGTCAGGGTTACGTCGCTAACAATTCAATTAGATGTGATTAACTGACGATGTCCTTTTGAAATGATATGCTCTGTTAGTATATTAAATTGTCACATGTGTGGAGCACCGAGAGAATTACCATTTGACTTTCACTTTGAAATTAGAAATATAGCATATAATCCACACAAGAAAAAATAGATTAATCTTCAATGAATATACACAAGCACTAATAACTGTATCCCGTTGGTTTAATTGGTTTCCTTTCTAACTGGAATCGGAGCAGGTAAGTTTGTGTACAAACATATCTATAGAATATATATATATATGTAATTTAAACTTATGCTTTTTTGTTAATGTCATGACTCTCGTGTGAATTTATGTACATTATGTGACGTATACACCTAAGTGTTTATCAATTATTTTGTAACTACATTGTATTTTGTTTATGTGCTGCCAGTGGAGGCCAATTTTTCTATTTGTTGAATATGGATCAATAAAGAATCTACCTATCCATCTATCTATAATAACACAATCATTCTGGCAAATTGATAATAAAAACCTCATAAACAAATTAACCTCCATATCACAATCACTGGCTAAAAGCCACGTGTGTATACCCACATATTAACTTTCGTGTATTCATGACTAACTGACCTGTTTTTATAATCGACATCTCATTATGTTAATCCACTTTCAACGGGCTAATTTCCGATACTTTGATTCCGCTACATATTGAATTCAAGCTTCCACAAAGCTTTACAATGATTCATAGAATATTCATGAATTTCTTCTCTATTCGCCTCATAAAATGGCAGGTTATTAGTTAGAAGTTATTAGAAGTCTTTCCTTTAAACGTGCCCTTAAATATTCTCAATGTAAACTTTATAATAACTGTTCATCTCATTTATTTTTTTGCGATTTACTTTCATGCTCATTAAAGAAAGACGGAGAACTTGAATATATTTCTGTTTAGATTCTGTCTGTTATTTTAAGTAAAATGTTTAAAATTATTAATTTTCATTTTATTCTTAATGAGATACTGTTTATTTAGTAGAATAATAGTCATGATAGTTATAGTGTCAAAGTTAAATCAATAGAAATAGTGACAACATGTGTCAACGAGTTACTACAAAATGATTAACTTTAACGACTATGCAGTAATATTTTGTACAATAAAGTCAATGTTTTGACTGTCATGTGCACAGCTACATCAATAAGACTATCACGAATAACCGGAGGAAATTGAGTCGAAACTGTCACGTATGTTTTGCACTACACGAAAATAAAAGAGGGACAAACGTGAAATGTATAAATTCTATTTAATTCCAATTCGTACAATCTACCCCATGGTGTGTTTTCCGTTTCAAAGCTAGAGAAGTCAAGTTTATTCCAATTCATCTCGTAATATCCGCCATATCTATGACTATTTCTCCCTAATTCTCGATCAGCATGAATTTCCGCTTCGATCAAAGCTGTTTCTTGTGTTTTTTGTTGAACATCGATACTATCTCAGGGTTTCTTCCCTCGCTCCCTTGACAGCCAATATGACCTTTAATAATGCTATCTCCATTTCATTTCATATCAAGTGAATCAAGATTCGTAAACATGAAAATAGATGTTAAGTTCCAATTTTCTTATCGACAGGCGCAGTGAGTTGACCGAGTATGTTATTTCTTTGACTAAATGCAATACCTCTGATTCCCTTCCAAGTTTACATTTATATGCGGTGAGTTTTCTTTCTTGTCAATGATACAAATAACATCGGTGAATTTTTATAGGTGATGTATAATCATTATTAGTTCTCATAATTATGTACAGAAATAACTAAATGGGGTAATCTATACAGATACAGTTAGGGAAGACAATAATACATGATTAAAAAAAGACAAGAACAAATGGATATCGTCTATTAACTGAACTACTTTTTGATAGGTTTACGTTTTTTAATTATCAAAATTGCATGATAATATTTTAATACTACTGGTCACCCTGAAGAAAAAAATGTAATAGCTGATAACGATTTGAATAAAGTGCTGCCCGTACATTCTATACATATACCGGACTTGTTGGATTCATATCAAGTGAAATGTGATGAGTTTCTAATAAATCCATTTCCGATATGTCATTGGTCAAGTACACTCAAGCCTGTTAATAAGTGGACTTGGACAGGAAATGGACGTCATAACAGTTCACATTCCTGTCTGTATGATCCATGGTCAATTGCTGAATGTTGACATTGGTTCGTTGAAAGAAACAGGTGTATAAAGATATAAACCTTCATTTAGCAAGGATATACGAGGACTTGCAAACTTCACCTGCTCTTTCTTCCTTTCTCTCAATCTGTCTACCTAATAATGTTTCTTCCGTGTTTTAATTAATTTTCCCCCTCTCTTTTTCGTCGTGTTTCTTCCTCTCTATTTACGCATCTCTTCTTCTCTCCGTCTCTTGCTCCCTGTTCCTTCTTTTCTCTGACTCCCCGGGTTTTTCTGTTTTCTTTCAGTTTTCCATCTCCAGAATTTACATCATTTTCTAACCAGCTTTCTTCTCTTTCTTTAATAGGGATATCCATGAACAAACAAACTCCAATATTTTCAGCCATCTCATGCTTTTCTAATGGTTCTTGTATACCCTCTTATTCAGCAACTAACGTCATCTCTTTTAATCATATTTACAGCTCTTATACTCGCGATGTGTAGTGATCTCAAGGTCTATATAAGGAACCAAATAATAGCCCGTCCATTGAATTGAAGTGAAATGAACAGAAATGACTGAAAGAAATAATATCCATGGCAACAGTAAGCGGGAGTGGCCTTGTCATCCACAATACAAAAAACATTCGGAGATGAACTTCATCTTGCACGCTTGTTTACAATGTATGATATTAACGGCGTTTAAGGTTCGCAGTATCAAGAGGGATGAAGTATAATTGTCTGTACCAGTACCATTCTAAATGTTACAAACTATATAAACATTGGCAATCATGAGGATAGCATGGTGCCTTGAGACCGATACGAATGGCTCGGTTTGACAGAACGCCTTCACCCAACAGGTGATCGAATGTGGTTTGTTTACAAGTTCAATCAATGTCGGCTGATTGAAAGCAATCAATAAATCGAGTTAGACCTGGGGATGTGAATCATCCGAGATGCAAAGGAGTTTACCTCTCAGCTGATATAAGGTCTAGAGGCCTCGATAGAGACTCTCCCGTTACCTACTCTCACAATACTCCTTCTCGGGTAAAAGAAAACATGTCTTCCTGCTCCAGAACATTCGAATAATTTTATTATGTGCGAAAACCTAATGTGAATTAATAATAATAATAATAATAATAAAACGGTGCTTCTAAAGTACCAAGGAGCTCATAACTACTCGATTGTATTAATAACACGACCTTTTTTTAAATGTCCTAATATATGCAAAGGGTCTACTTATATTATTGGTTTGGATTAGATGACGTTTGCAATTAGTCCATGTTCAGTCAATAGATGTATCATAGAGATGCCGTAAAATAGCACAACAATTAGTGTGAATTTTTAGTAAGGTTAACGACAAAATATATCATATTGTTTGGATTTTATTTCCACGAAGTGTCAGCACCAAAGACATAATTATCAAGCATTCTTTAGGCGTCTGAGTTATGAAATATGATTCTTTTAAAGGAGAATGAAGCTCAATGACATTTCATTATGTTACCTTCGTTGAAGACGGTTGGTTGGCATATTTCATTACGTAAAAAAACGTCTGCAAACTAGAATGACATAAAGGTTATGATAATACCTTGAAGTTTTATTCCTGTATACAGGTGGCTTGCATCTGTGTAGGAGCCGAAAGTCATTTTAAACAAAGTAAGACTTGGAATCTGTAAGTCCCCGTTTTTGTTGTTAATGCAAGTCTGTTTACCTCCTGCTGTAAAGGTATCTCCAGACAAATTACACTAAACGTTACTATGGTTACGAGAAATAAAGCTCAATTTTGTTTCATTTTATGAGGCGCTAATGTTGCGCGTGAAATGCCTAAAATTATTATGACTGTTCATATTAATACACATTCTATTTTGTACGAAGGCTTTTCATTTTCCCATAATTTTCTTTTAGTAAATTCGGGTATCTAATACATGTAGTTTATTATCGTATCTAATTTGTTTTAAAATGTCATCAAAATATAAAAAGTGTAGTTTAACAAAAATCGAGTCGAGGTTGATAAAACTCGGTTGATTGCTCGACCGGAAAATGCTTTGGTGACAAGTTGTGTTGGTCAAAACTCCCACGAGTCTTGTCAAAGGTTCACACCCTGCCTTCGCCTTTATACATCAAGGAACCGCTTATTTTATATACCTCTATACAGATTCTTATGAACTTGAGAGTCAGCTGAAAACAAGGTCTGGGTGACCTTGCTCCCCCATTAAACCCCTCAGCATGTTCTCCCACCCAGCAGAAAATCTTATTCACCACATGTTGACAAAGATGGAATTATTGTTGCATTATTGTGAAGATTTGTTTGTGATTGTTTCAATGAAGATACCATGGACAGCCCTCAATGAAACCTAGATTCCAGGGGGTGCATTGACTGTGTTTGCAAATCTAAATTAAGTTAACAGTATGACATTCCGAATTCCATCACGGAAGATTTTCGCTGCTTTCCTGCCTCTATCAAACCATAATATTTTCTTAATTCAGGGTCATTATCATTGCCATTACGATTCCGCTTTTTGAAGATCAAAATGATAAGCAGGTTGTCATAAATAGTAACAGAAATGAACAGATACATAATTATCAGATTACTTCTTATTCAAATGTCTGCCTTTTTCTTTGCCAAACTTCCGGCATTGGAGTGATCATATTAAAGAATTATTTGACATGTTCAGCCTTTAATATGATTTCAAATGCTTTGCATTTTATTTTTATGCTTTACCATCAAACTGATAATCATCAAACAACCAATCAAAAGGGCCGAGTCCATTGTAGAATGTTGAAATACTAAGTTGGTTAATGAAAATAGTGGGTGGGTGAGTAGGAACAAGTGACACATTACTACAATGGCCTTTAACCTTTTTCGTCCTGTTTATATGTCTTCTTCTTCGCACTTTTAGAAATGAACTGATTCAGTAGAGAAAAGGACAGCGTAAATTTCACTAGTGATCACTTTCATACCAACTGTTCAGTGTTATCCCAAGATTTCTTCTCCGTTGTTCTCATACTCTGCAGTGCATGCTCTATTTAACATTTACACAATTAATTATTCTTACGTAACTCATTCATGAGTATACAAAACGAAAACACTAAATGTATTTTGATATATCTGCAGGCTTATATTACTTCGGTATGACGTAATCTGAGATTAAAACAAATTGAAAAGAGATATTTCTAGACCCATCTTGACCCCTCGTAGCCGTTTCTTCATCACCCTCATCAATCTGGCCACTCGAATAACATGTTCAGATCCACCGGAATATAGATGTGCTAAACCCCGTGATCCTCTGGTGAAACACTGACCAAAGGGATTAATAGAATCCATCTGCGGTCAAGATGAAGTCATTGAGATGATGGTAAGGATTCGAATCAAAACCTGGATTTCCGCATCAGTCTGGCATGATGATTTCATCATTTCCTCCCACATTTATCATTTCATCCTCATCAGGTCAGCCCATCTTGGAAGTCTTCCAGATAATCTCAATCATACACTGTCTCACTCTCGAAATACTCAGGGACGGAAATCCACCTTTTTTATGGACGTTTGGAATGGATTCTACTCTCAAATCCGCTCTTCAAGGAGTCATTAAGCCATTATTTTGAAGTGGGTTTCACTATAATCTCTTGAGGGTTCAACTCCAAAGAAAGTGATCCTTAACAATAACTCCTAAAATGTGGAGTCCCACTCCTCTACATTAAGAAGGTTATGAATAAATCATAATTATCTCCGCATTCGCAATGAACATGATACATGGATATAATTAATCTTGTGTGGAACAGAATCGCCAACATACCGATCTGTGAAATACACTTAGAGATTACCCTTTCGTGTCAATTATTATAAACACAGATAAAACATAAACTCTTCAGACTTCATCAAGAAAAACATATTTTTCTTTCAGGCTGTGTGAGGGAGTGGGGCAATCATATGGTTTTCCAACAAGGGGGGGGGGGGGGGGGGGCGGGGGTCATGAATAAAAGAATCTCCATTCTACCAGACCATGACTAGACTAAGTTCGATGAAAGTGTTAATGAACTGCATGTACGTTTAGGTCTATGAGGTCCTCAAACTTTTGCACACATCATCCATATCGCCTTTGGCCTATAGCTATCTACCCTGATCATCACTTCCTTGAGACCCTAGTAAATCAGCTGGTCTAGGGTATCGAGGGGAAGAAGGGCGTGGTCTTCGCTCAACATTCAGATCTGGTTTAAAATTCCAAGATAAGAAAGCATAGTGAGTTAACTTTGGTAGAAGCAAGAGTCGACTTTATAACTCCGTTTCGTTGACGATCAGCTATAGGCGAAAAACTTCATGCATGGCTGATTGTCAACGAAACGTATTTAAGTCTTTTGTCAATTATGTTTGTTGCTACGGCAGGCAGCCAGTGAAAATGAATTCGTTTAATACAATTATGGAAATGCAAACATTACTTTAAACAAACAGAACTTTATTATTTCTCGCTCATTTTTCCTGATTGAGGTGTCATTATGAAAAGGCAGAAAATGAACTTGCTAGAAATGTGATTTGTTTTTCTTCTTTGAAATTCAGATACCGTCCGCCAAATGACTTTGGGTACCCTTTCTTCAAATTGATTTTAATCACTCATGCGTGAAATATGCATCATAATATGAGTTTCATCAAATGAAAGAAGAGGATCTAAGCTTTACATATACAGTGCATGTGTCATTTATTAATTATAATTGTGACTAAGTTATGATAAAACATCGATAATTCTCGGTATCGTTTTTTTTCTGGGACGCACTGTATAATGATTATTTTACTCAAACACTGTCATAACTTGTCTTCTACGTTGGCAAACTTATGTTTAAAAATGTTTCTTTTTGTATAAGAAAAATTAGATCACGATTAAAACTTTAGTGAAAGGACCTCATTGTAAATATATAGTTGAAGATTGGTACGCCATCTACTATCTCATATAAACTAATCACGTCCTGCCTTTAATCAGGGCAAATAAAACTTAATCATGATTGGATGTTACGAGACATGCGCGAAGTCATATGGCTTTGATATTAGTTGCATGTTTGTACAAGGGGTCAAAAATACATATCCTATGCCAATAGAGTTTAATATCACATGGTTGGGTTTCCTACGATAACTTCCTGAATCTATTTTAGGTCAGAAAAGTTCATATCGCTCTAGTTTAGGGAGGAAGGGTGTGGTGCCTGTACTGAAAACCAGTAACGAGCTGAATATGGAGATCAGACAGGATAGAGAGTGTCAAAATGAGGAGAGGTGAGAGAGAAAGAGAGAGAGAGAGAGAGAGAGAGAGAGAAGCAAGAAGGGAAAGAAAGGGATAAGAAATAAAGAAGGGAATGGGATAAGGAGAAATGCAGATAAACAGAAGAGTATTTATGTTTAGAGAGATAGAGAAAGAGAGAGAGAGAGAGAGAAAAGAGAGACTCATTATTTCATTATTATGGTATTGGAAATGAAATTGACATGTTAGGACAAAGTTTTGTTCGCTTAATTCGACAAAGTCTACTGATGATGAATGATAGATGCACTTTTGAAAATCAGATTCCTGCAATATCAAACTCCTGCGTGATTTTGTTATTTAAATCAAAAAAGAATTCACTATCAGTTTTCTCATCATTACCTCATTTGTGTATATTGTATACAAACAGTAGAGTAGGCCTAAAAATGTAATTCCCATGTTTCTGTGAGCACAGAGTTGTGCAAACATGAGTGTTATCAAGCCTAATAGTTCTAAAGTATGAGGGAGGGACCGACGAAATATCTTTCATTCTAATCCATGCTTAACATCACGCCAGAATCAAGATGATTACCGTATATGTGCTAACACGTGTTCAATGGGCCTCCTTAAAAAGTGAAACCCCGTATAAATATAGAACAGTATTTATCATTTCAAACAGCATCGGTCGTATTAAATAAGATCAGGCCCTGATCAATGATGCAAATCGATGATCCGAACAAACTAATGCATTTCAAAATTTAGCTAGCGAGCCAAGAACTTTCCTGTCGATCCTATGCAATGCTATCACAGCTATAGAGCTAATCCGTGTTTACATCAGGAACACACTCTCTAATTGATTTGAGATGATGGAAACAAGTTTTAGACCTGGAACTATTCTGTGCAGTTTTGATCTTTATGAGACCTTGTCATGGTGTGAAATATTTTTTAAAAACTGAATGACCTACCCTGCTTTTTAAAGAAGACATAAATAAATGAAATAAATAAATTGTTTGCAAGAAAATTTGAATTTGTCCTTAGACTTTAAATAATGTCAACTTTGAATTTCAAAGCGTTCTATCACGTTACTTTTATATAATAATTTACCAGACAAGAACCCTGACTATTAACATGCCATTATAGGAGGAACGGGGCGGATCACTAATTATTGGGTTGTTTACTTTAACTTAAAGCAAAACCCACCCACTTTGTAATTCTGTTTTGCTCTAAAAATGTGCCATTTATACATTCGAGGGTAGGAAACATATCACCAACAGAATTATGATTTCTTGTAGAGATATTTTACTAGATCATTCTTGGTTATCGTGAGAGCTCAAACACTCCAGACTGATAGAAAAGACTATGGTCATGGACCAAAATACCTGTAACTCGCGCCTCCACTTATACACTCGTTGTATACCATCAATTGTGATTCTAACTCGCTCGAAGTATCATTAAAAACAGGTTTAAATATGTTTAAGATAGATTGCGTTTTATTACGTTTTATGTCAATGTCTGTGATTTCAGGTTGACTGCTCAAATCAGTAGGGATTAATAAGGATTAGCTGATTTGAAGAGAATCATTTGTCACTGTTCTGTGAAGTAACAGATGGAGAGATATAAATCAAACATATACATGTACAACGAAAATGAATACAGATTTTAACGGACAATGTGTATCCTTACAGTAGGAATGAGTATTAGCAATACAATTCTATTCATTACGTTTCCTCATTATGGTATAACATATAATGATGATGATCACTATTCAACTGATCCTTCTTCTTCTTCAGTTGAATTCTTCCAGAAATTTGGGGCCATGAGGATTCGCAGGTAAAAGTGATGTGTTCAAAGAAGATACTAGTAATATAAAGATAGGATAGTGACACGGAATTCATGCCTATGTTTATAACAGTATTGAGTATTATGGTGAATGTGTTTGTGATTGAAAGAAGAAGTATATCGACAAACAGATGTAGAAAATATGTACTTCTAACTTGGGTGGGGTTTTCCCCCTCTACATTTCATGAAGGAATAGTACTCCCACAATTCGAATGTATTCTGTTTTCATTTAATTAATCATCAATAACTATGACTGCGTTTTATACAGAGATAAAGTATCTCTCTAGACATGAGATTATACCATAGACTATGAGTTGAAGACTGCTTCCAAATGAACCGCAAGGGTCTAGTTTCACTATGTTTAACACGTCATTCCTATGTATATAGCTAACTGTAAGATGTTTTAACAATAACGATTCTATTTGAGCTTTGTGTCTATAGTATTTGCACAATTAATCAGCGCTATTGTTGATACACAGTACTCAGGAATGCAAACATTCTTTCCACCTGCGTCCTCCGTCTTTCAGGCTAGCACGTGTTCTTTAAATCTACATTCACACGGTCTTAAATGAAAATATAACAATTGTTCATAATAAATAAAAGATGTATTGCTATATAAGAGCGAAATCTTACAACTGTTGAATCATTCACTTGTTTTGTTAAACAAATTTTACGTACTTTATGGATTTAAAGAGAAGGTTGAGTTCTGGGAAGAGGTGAAAAATAATTTGTGAGCATTACTCATTCTTATTATGCAAGTGTGGAAGAACATCAGATAAGACATGTTCCCTGAAAAGCATGGCTCTTTAAATGCCTTTATATTCTAAATATGCATGTAACATCGTAAAAATCGGGGGGCCGGCTTTTTACGCCACGTGTTCGTGTAGTCCCATATACATCTTTCTGTGTACAGTGTTTGTAACTTTACCAAGACTTGGCCAAATTTCTTATCATTTTGATGATTCCAGAACCTTGCAATACACACAAATTCTTATATGCTAGATGATCAACCTTTTCTGGTCGGTTCCACACCGTTTCTTTCACAATGCAATCGCATGACCAGAACTCAACTTCATCTTTAAGGTCATTTGTATTTTGCCTAATCAAGTTATATTTCATTGCGTAATGTTACATAATTGTTATCGGTGATGTTCGTATTTTGTGTACATTGTAAACAGTCCCATCTATTTGTAAACATGTATGTCATGAATCGTCCTGTTAACATTGTTGCGCAAATCTTAGTTTTTCTGTGAATCCTTGCAGAAATCGACACAGAATATATGCCTTTAATCGGATGTAGACTTAGCATGTGAAGAGCTTTTTCCCGGCTTTTTCTATTGACACAGGTAACACAGCCGTGGATCACAATTACTAGATTTTACTTCTTGGTAAAGAGTGTGTTGATCAGGTGTGACGTATCTCAATGGATTAAACCGATCCTTTGTTAGTCTTCATAAAGGCCTATCTATGGCATGTGGGTAAGATTGGAATGCTGGCTAGCAGAACATGTGAAATTATACGTGTTGGTATATGACATCTTACGCATTCAGTCAAACCTGTCTTAGTTGTCACCTCTCCATAAAGACAAATCAGTCAAACCTGTCTTACTGGCTACCTCTCTATAAAGACCATTCAGTCAAACCTGATTTAGTGGCAATTACCTCTCTATAAAGACCATTCAGTCAAACCTGTCTTACTGGCTACCTCTCTATAAAGACCATTCAGTCAAACCTGATTTAGTGGCAACCTCTCTATAAAGACCATTCAGTGAAACCTGTCTTACTGGCTACCTCTCTATAAAGACCATTCAGTCAAACCTGATTTAGTGGCAACCTCTCTATAAAGACCATTCAGTCAAACCTGTCTTACTCGCTACCTCTATATAAAGACCATTCAGTCAAACCTGATTTAGTGGCAACCTCTCTATAAAGACCACTAATTGTCTATAGAGGTCATACTTTTCGTTTCCCATGCATTTCACCAGTCATGCATCTTTTTAAGATAAAAAGGAAACTTGTACAATCCGTATGTTATCGAAGGACAACACGTACATGACATGAAAATAATGTAAGACAACTAAAGACATGTGACCGTTAGTGCCAACAAAAAGACAAAACAATACCACCATCCATACATCGCATATTCTAAGTGATTTAATCAGATAGAACGTTGTCATTTAGTTGGGTATCTTTCATCTCAGTAATGTCCAGACTATTAAAAGCTGTCAATCCCAACCGCTCCAGGGCCCAGACTAAACGGATATTAGAGAAAGTATATTTTACGGAAGTTGAGTCTGTTTGTCCAAAATTAGCGATACATCCACTCCCCTTCATCTCCTACGCGCCCGGTCGACCAGTCCCTACCTACTCACCACCCCCTTTCACACCCCCTTCCTAAGCCCCCTCCCCCAACCCCTACAGTTTCATAGAATAGAGACGGTTGCGCTATTTATTAAATTCAGCCATAACAAAAAGAATTCTGCATAATCTGAAGAAACATTTAATTCCAGTTTTTAAGGGAGAAAATAAACCTCCTGGCAACTTGGAGTGATAGATTGAAATGGGACGAGTTTACAAATGTCCTTTTATGTTATACAGCGATCAATTCTTTATAAATTGTTATTAAAAGTGGTTTAAGAGTAGTTACATCTTTTTAAGTTGAACCGCTGCAAGAAATCATAATCGTTTCCCATCTCTATGAATAAATGTACTGACTCGTTTTATCTACTTGGCCTGATTGGTAGAGTTAATAACTATTAATTTCCTAAATCATGTTCTGTGTTGTTTTTTGACGTTCAGATGATAATGATGGGTGAATGTCGTCATATCCCTGGGTTAAACGAGAAGTTACTAGTGTGATAAATCCTTGGGCTAACTTGTTTAGATGATGTCACAACAGTGGAGGATATTTCCTTGGTTACATCTCAGAAGTTCGAATGAATCATCACATCTCTTGGCATCCAATGAACGTCTTTTCTACGATCCTAGTGTCAAGAATTAATCCGTCTATGTCTTCTATATCCATTCAATGTCTTTTCCTATATCTTGCTCATTTCAATTCTGGCAAACGTGAAGATATCACAACAGTGACGAGAAAACTGGAAATTGACCCACATTTCGAATGAAATCAGAAGGCGGATAGGCACCCCAAGCCATCGTAGAAACCTCCTCGCACTTCCGGTGAAGTACTTGCCAACAAAACTTCCATGGCCTTATAACCATGGACCCATAACTGACACTTCCTCCCCTTCCCTGAGATACCTATTATCTTGAGGTCATACGAAAACAAGATTGATGACTTTAAGGAATTGTAAATGACAGGTATACACAGGCTCAAAGATGAACAAGAAATCTCTGTTTGGAATATAATTTGAAGTGAACAACGGTAGAGAACTTTACTAAAAAAATGACTGTCAACCTGTCCGAGAGGTGTCTCAAGGAAGAATCGAGTCTGCATTAAGTAGATCTGTGAGAATTCAGACATACTACTATACGTTTAACAGAACCTTCGTAACAATCTAAGAGATTGTCTTCGCCTTTGGTTGACAATTATATTATCAGGAAGGTGAAGGGCATGGGAGAGGGGCAGTAGTCTACACCATACAACAAGCAGAAGGTAGGAATATGGAAATCAAAGCCAAAAGTTAAAGCTGAAAGAGGTTGTTATGACCGATGTATATGTTTAACAATAATAATGAGGTGAACAGACTAGTCACGGTTGGTTGATATGCTTAAGGTCGATGACATTTCACAATGCATTATTGTTTACAAGAATTTAATATCTTTGTACTTGAACTCTATACCAAGGTTCCCATGGATGTTCCTCTATCCCCATGTCTCGTTTGGTCATCTATAGCTGTCTCTCTTCGATCTTTCATTCACTGCAGAGGCTGATACAAAAGAAGGGTTGGGGCAATTTTGGGGTTAAATCGTGAAAGTCTGATATTATTAGGAAATGAATACCCACGTAGCGAGCAACGATTACCAAAGGAGGCCGGGGCAATCTTCCCCCCTACACTTTGGATCCACCTATTTTAACTTGTTCCTCATTTTCTCTCTGTATACAAAATAGCTCAAGAACAAGAAGAAGGAGCTCCTGGCTTGTACGCGAGAGGGGCGTGGAAGGGTGTAAGAATTGTTATCAGTTCAACCATTCCAACTCTCTCTGGAATAAGAAGCTTAGTTTATAGATCATGTAGACTGATAAACGACACGAAAACAATCTTTAATGTTTCTCTTTATTACACATTTGATCTTTGATGTATCTTAAAAAATGTTCGTGCATCGAAATAATGACAAAATATAATAGAAGTGCTATAAAAAAAAAATGATAAAAACCAAAAAGCGTAACGAAATCTGTACCCAGTCGTTAAAGAAATCATAAAAGCGTGTTTTATCATAATTCTTGTTGACAAGCAGTGACTTTGGAAAGATGGTAATATTATATTTTTGGGGTCTATTGATCGTTGTTGCCAAACCCACCTGAATGCGATACATCACAATACAAAATGGCATAAGATTTAAAAACCTAAGCAATAAGCCCTCGTCTGTCTCTGTGTTTATGGATTATCTGTAATCCGGTTTGGACGTTCGGAAATTCGATTAGAACGAGTAGCCGAATTTACTCAAGGATAACCGAAAATGAGAACTAGAAACACACTTGAAGAAAGCATACAACTACACGTTACATGTACATGTAGAGTTTCCACTTTAATGGCATGAAATACCCCTTTTCATTGAAATTCAGATAATCGGATAAACTCCTCTGCGAAGGAATTTAAGATGAAAAAACACTGTGAACAGATTCTCGTGCAGTCTGAAGCAAATTTGTGCTAAAAACTGTCTCAAATATAAGTGATGAAAATATCACTAATCAAATGATAAAACTAATACTAACATAATGTATCGCCATCACAAGAAGAAACACAAGAATTTGAAATATACTAGAGAAACATGCAGTAGAAGTTAGATTGAAAGTGAGAGGGCTTGTATCGTCTTACCGCGGACCTATGGTCTCACAAGGAGCCCGACAAGGGCAGGCAGATGAATTTAGGTGAAAACTTGGGGTGAAATGGTTTTTGTATATAGCTCTTCAGAAACTGTTGGTGGACCCCCCCCCCCCCCTCCCCTTTTATTACTGTTCAGATGCTGTGTTCTAGCCTTGACTCTTCAAGCCTGTGACATGAGCTCTATTGGCTACTTTAGGTATCGAGTGCCCTTTTGACTAGAAAGGAAATATAGATTATGCTATCTGTAATGCAACTATACTAGCAAGTATAAGAACAATGGTCTTTGTGGAAAGGAGAAAGGTAGAGAGAGAGAGATATCGATTAATGATGAAAGGGATGATTGACCTACGTTTCATCTCTTTTCAATTCTTTTATGCCTACATGATATTGACACGCATCGTCACTGCAGTAGCCTTGAAGCTGGAGGTAAGCAAAGGTTTAGTTGAGTCACATGTATGTATTATAACATGACTACCAATGAATAAACACACTACGACACAAGTTGTGCACCATCTCCACTACCAATATGATTCAATCTATATTATTTAAACCTGAGTTTTAGTTTGGGTTGATTTCTTATCAACGTTACTGCATATGAAAAGTGCATGTAAAAATATGATTATTTTAGACCCTCGTTATATCTAAACACAAAACAAACCAAAACAGAAACACCCCCCCCCCCCATAAACCCTACAAAAACAACAACAAAGACAAACATGTGTCCACAAATTGAATTCTTGCATTTGGATCTCAGTACATGCCCAGAGTGTTAATGACCTTACCTTATCAGAGACATGATGACTGACCCACTGCTCACATTTGAAAGAATGTGGCGAGACAATAAACAAACATGAAATCATAAACAAATAAAACAAACACAAATAATATATCCCGAAATTAGTGGGATGAGACTCACCTTGACTCTGCGTGTCCCGTCGGCACGCACTCCTCCATTCGACCATATCACAAGAAGATTGATTAAATTCCACAAAACAAATCTCATGTTGAAACTGGTCAATATTCACACCTGTCCAGGAATAACACTTTCCTTCCAATCTTCAAATGATGCGATCCTTGCCTCACTTGCACCACACGATGAAAGTTGTATGTATTCGCAGTATTATCAAAAAGACCGGTTCCTTCCTAGAGAAAAATCGATCGTTTTGAAAGAAATTGTTACCTAAATTCTCTCTCAGCGGGGTTGTGAAGTAACAATAAGTTGAGTTCAAGTCTCCCGCTGCATTGACAACCTGTCAGAAACACTCGTTTAAAGTGTCTCACTGTTGCCCTTTTCATTCGTACAAATATCGTCTGCTACGAGTAATATTTGCCCTGCTAAACTTCGCGCGTAATACGGCACGGCACGACACGTTCGTTTTTTCGTTTTCTCGTGCGTCTGTGGTTACTCTCCTCTCCTAATCATAAAAAGATTGTATTCAATGGTGTGCTCAGAGCGGTTTTTGTGGTTTTATCATATATTGAGGGTAACAAAAGTTCGGCATACATGCAAGGGTGGTTTGGCGACGGTATTCTAATAGAAGTTTTTAAAAATTCTATTGAAGGTCTCAGATACTCAATTTCTGCGTTTCTCTCGAGTCTTATAAGCTATTGTCATTCACAGAAAAGCAACTTAAAAACTTGTGGGTGTTTTCATTTTTTTAACCAGATAATATAGCCACCAAAATAAGCCGTTCAGCTGTCAAGCAAAGCGGTTGTCTGACAAAGATACCCGACGGACATAATTCTACCCAAACAACGGAAGAATCTAATGATTTGAGTTATTTTCTACACCACCGTCTGGCTGTGAGCAAGATTCAATTAGATTCACCCACATCTTAATATGATTAAGAGTATAAAGCATTACCACTAATAGGTTTGTCTTGTTCGCTATGCATGCAAATTTGGATGGCATTAAATCAGAATTCTAATGGGGAAATGATTACAAAACAGAAACCTTTGTCATGCATGGGTTAATGCTAATAAACGCTTGTATTGTCGGAGTTTACACTGCCATTTACTATAAGTATGAGAGAATCACGAAGACAAACAAATTTCAAAATTTGTGGGGTCTATTTCGTTTTCATCCACCTTTGGAGAGCCTATTGATTGTAACCTGTATCACTTTCTCCATCAATAGCCCTTTTAATTTAAACTTGAATATGTAATATTCAATTGAATATTAAGACAGGAGCAATTGTCTTCTAGCAATGTCATGAACTAAATTTTGTTTGCTTTTATTTTGATGGGAAATGTTTTGAGGTGCATTTTCGGGCACTTTCCCCATATATCTTCGCAGAATAAATGTAAAGCAGAGGGCTGTTGTTCAGGCACGGGCCAGACCGACCGCTCACGTGACAGTCGGTCTCGTGAATCTATAATCAAAACGCCCTCTATTTTATTTTCTCCTCATTATTTATCTAGCGTATATACATACCAATATTTTCTTACATCATGTAATCTTTCATATAGTGTAAATTTGGATGCATGTTTAAATTTCACCATCAACACTACCTTTAATCGCACACCTCTCGTTGAGAGCAACAGATAATATTTGTCTTTTGCTGCGACATGTTTATCCCCGTTTAACGCCTATCATAAGCCATCGAAAACATGAAGAGGAAATTCCGATTTCCAGGTTTTACCGCAAAGGACTGCATAATTATGAACAGATTAATGAGAAATGACGAGGAGCAATATAATTATGCGCGCCGAGACTGTGGGATGACCAGCCACATAATTTCCTTTGGTAATATCATAAGGAGATTCCTAAACACAATATTAAGATAGGTTAACAAAGTTAACCAACCTAGCTAAGCAAATTAAGGTATAAGACAAAGAGGAATCGGATAGTTAAGTACAGATAGAAGGGAATGCTATAATTATGTGTCACCTTAATTCAAAAGAAATAGTCAAATATGATATGAACAAAGAATTGAACATAATCTCATTGGCAGTGTGCACACACAAAAAAATCGTTGAAAACGGAGAGTGATAACAAAGAAGGCGCTAAAGAAAGGTCATCTGATTTAATACTACAAGGCTGAAAATAATGCTTTAAATGAAATTAACAAAGAGAATGACAAAAGAAAATAACGAGAAAAAGTAAACAGTAAAAGGGCAAAATTAAGATGATCATTGTAAACAAAACTAAAATACAAGCAATGGAAACCTGTAGTTAATACACAAAATTTGATTTAAAGACATCAATATAAATAAAGTAGATAAAGGGTGAAAAAGGGGTATACTATGCAAAAATATTGCGATTTTTTTTTGTTGGTGGTGATAATTCGTAGAACTAAGTTCATATGATCTTTCTAGAACAAAGCATGACAAAAATTGAACACTAGTCGTGCTATTTCAAGATTTATCTTTCCTTAGCAGGAATGCTTAATTTATGGCCTTCCATTTTCCCCGTAAACACGAAATTTTTATGATTTTCACCTTTAGAAGTTCTATCATATTTGGCAATGTTTCATCTATGTTCCTCTTTGTTATAAACCATTTTGAATACTATAACGTATAAAATCACCACCATAATATTATTGAAAGTTGTATGGAATCTCAACATCAAAGACATAACGGGATTCTCATTACGTCAAGCACTGAATCCAATGACCGGGGTAATAGTATATTTGTAAAGCGCGTAGAGACATTTTGTATTAAGCGCCATATAAAAGCTAAATATTATATTTTAATTATTATTATTACGTTGATAACACTAATTGAAAGGGCGGAGGAGTAATCACTTTTCCAAAATGTCAGATTAATACTTTAACGTGCTGGATTCAAGCTTTGTAGTGATGGTGATTTGACATATTTCCATGGAACATTTTGTTAATTCCCAGGATAGGGGTGAGATTGCAGTAACTTTAGCCTAACGTGAAGTACTTTGTAGAAGATTATGATATAGTTATGATCACACATAATGCATTTCGGGGGAGGGAGTGGGGGGGGGGGAGGGGGTGCATTGTGAAATCGAGTTTGTTCTGCATTACTACTCGCCTCGAAGCATGTACATTGGACTGGTTTAGAGACTATTGTTCAAGTATTAGTCTACGTTTACTTTGCTCCCTTGCATGGGTCTGGGACATAAAAGAGTTGCATTTCTAGCGACAGAGTACGACTCTCGAGAAAAAAGGAAATTGGTACATTAGACATTCTCTGGAGAGCACGAAGAATAGAAACCGAATTGCTGTACTTAGGATTAGATACCGTACAGTTGTATTGGTATGTAGGAGCTGCTATCAACCCTTTATACTTGCATGTGGTATTCAGTGCTTTAACTATATACTGACATGTATATCAATAATGAGATGAGATGACCTCTTCAATGTATGAAATAATCTCATGACCGACTCATGAAAAATAATTCGGAAGTACTCGTGACGTGGATCTACATAAACGAACTTTCAAATGAAACATTTATATATTATGTTTATCAGAGGTGTCGCTAGACCATTTTTGATTGCCGTCCGACTAAATTATGTATAGGTCATTATACTTTATCTTAAAATGTGTTGGCTCCAGAGACTGTAAACAAATCTGACAATCAATTATAATAATTACTAATTAGGCTTTTATATTTATAAAATTCGAATATGGATCTGTGCCTGTGTGTCCGTGTGTCTGTAGGGGGGGGGGGGGTGGGGGAGAAACAGATTCATCCATCCATTAACATAATCATCTTAATGAGCTGATGCAATCTAATCCATAATCTTGCATCGCTCTAATTACTTTTTCAGAATAAAACAGTCACAGTAGAGTAGATAGAAGATTCAGAATTGTGTTTGGAGGCTATGCCTAATAGCTCGCTAAACGTAATGTTTATATATCTGTTTATGCAGACAGAGAGCCAACGAACGAACAAGATAAAAACAAAACAACAAACAAAGTTAACAGATGCTAAAAACCACTAGCTCATTTATGATACATCGAGGTGACATCAGTGATTGTTTCCTCGTTTTTGTCCACTTTTCCACTTCGTATATAGGATAATAATCGAACTACAATTTTTAGACTACTAGATTTCTTGATGGTCAAAAAATGAAACCGACGCTTACAAATACTGATTTGGGGTTTTAACTCATTGAAAAATACATTAGCCACTGATTTTGGGTCTATCCTTTAATTATCTATCATCATTTCAACGCAAGAATCAGGAAGGCGGATGAAGGTTGACAGGAATTAGGTAAGCTTATTGTCCGCTAGTATGGCTTCATTTCATCCATCTACAATTGCTTGAATTTCCCAGGTCTGAAACTTCGTATAAGTCTAAAGCTTTTACGGGTAATTACACCTTTAAGAGCCTGGAAGTTATTCGCTGCTATATTGAGCCACACCTGAGTCCATCTTAAGAACAGGTAACTTCGGATATAAGTGGAGAAAACATGTGGAATCGTCAAAATGTACGATTTGGTTGTTCACTGGAGCACAGGGAATAGCAAATTAGTGAAATGGAAAGTTTGTTAACAGCAACTTCAACGCAGTCAACAAAAACACAAACAAACAAACAAACAAATGCGCCATTCTATCCCGTCTGAATATGTTAAAACGATGAGTGTGGACGTGGGCTCACGTTTCTACATCTATGGGATAGGTACGGGTTCAGATGATGAGTGTGAATGTGGGCTTACGTTTCTACATCTATGGGATAGGTATGGGTTTAGACGATGAGTGTGAAAGTGGGCTCGCTAGTCTACATCAATGGGATAGGTACGGGTTTAGATGATGAGTGTGAATGTGGGCTCGCGTTTCTACATATATGGGATAGGTACGGGTTCAGATGATGAGTGTGAACAGGGCTTGTCACCGCTTCATTGGGATACCAAAGGCACAGGAAGGAAGTCTTACTAACATGGATGAACGCATGTTTTCAGGGGATCAAGATGATTTTGGGTTTGGGATAATTTCTTCTCTTTCATCCATGTATTACAAGTTCACTAAGTCCGAAAGCGAAGTGAAATTAAAAAACAAATGAAGCATTTAAGAAATCACTTAGAAGTCTACAGAGGAAAACAGTTTCCTCGTTATTTTCGGGAATCATATAAAGTTCCCAATCAAATCTATATTACAATGTATCCCTTATTCTGCTTTATTCTCTTTCTTTCGATGAAGTGTATGATATGATATGATGAAGTGTATGGAGATGATATCACTGGTTAATAATTGAGGCAATTAGACTGCAGCTAACGCCAATTAATTAATTTGCCAGTAATATCATACTGCAAATTAAATCCAATCTGTATTATGTGTGAGTGTATGTGTGTTTGTTGACAACTTTAAGGCTGAATCTATACTGATCCCAACACAACTATAGTTAACACGTGCAAAATTGTACCTGACAACTAACATCGATCATAACCTCGATTGCATCTTGAATATCTCTTTACCAATCAATGCATACAATCGCTTTACATAACATACATGGTATCACATATAAATTTAGATGCTGCTCTAACGAAACTGAATCTTCCTCTCCGGCTATTCACCTAACAGGAATTCTATTCGATATTATTATTATTATGAACAGACGAGCGAGAATATTTCAAGAGCAGACTTCACGATTACTTCTAAATATGGAAGCTCCACGCGAAGAAGATATACCTTTCGTCACTTTCTTATCAGACAACCCACTCCTAACGTGCATTAATTATAACCTTGCAATGCAGTGGACCATCCAAAGAACGACTCGGTCAGAGCCGATGGAGATGATATAGACGTCAATGGATTTATGAATGTTTCATTCCATCATTGTTTTGAGTGAATGGATTGATCTTCCTGTCTATTTGTGTTTTTAAATTCCTATCTCTTGCCATTATGACGTCAGAATTCATTGCTACATCTCATTTATATCTGTACTACGGAGAAATGAAGATGAGTGGGGGACAGAATGACCTTACTCTATAGGATACTCATAATATAGCGCACTGTCTAAGAAAAGGAAGGGATGGTCAATTCTCGAAGAAAGTATATTCTTGTATTTCCTGTTTTTCGACATGGATGGGATACGAAAGACACGGAGAGGGGAGAGGATCTTAAATGTTTGATTTTCCATTTAATTATAACGCTCTCTCTCTCTCACACACTTTCTCTGTCTCTATGTATCTCCCATATATTCCTATTTATTTTTCTTTCTTCCTTCTTGTGTTTGTTTGTTTCTTTAATTCCTCCTTTGATGCAGTTCAATATAGCAAGTAAAAATATAACGAATATGCTACATTCAACCGCCCACTATATAAATGCCCCAATTCGAGCAATGACAGGCAATGACCTTTCCAACACCAAGGAGAACTTCTTTGGTCTTGAGACAAAGATCTTGAAGATCTTTTGTGGTGGGTCATTCCTAGAACTATCTCATGGTTTATGCAGAAGCCAACCAGAGGCCGCAAAACCAAGAGATATATTTAGCTGACTTGTTTTACGAGTCTGATAACACGCTAATGTATATAATTCTGAAAAGGATGTTTAGAGAGGCGTGGAGTAACATCTTATAAATCACCACCAACACTGTTAAAAAATTCTCCATAAAAATACAGAAAAGTGCCTGCAGCAGAGTCTCGAGAACTCCTGTAATTTTACAGAACTTTGTTATCACAATTCACAAGTCATCAGTTTTTTAACAGCAAATATGGAGGTGATAAATACAAATTTTCTGTTTTTTATATATATATTTTTCCAGAACTCTAGAGAACTCCAGTTTTTTTTACACCATATTTGTAACCATAATTTAAAGCTGATCTGTTTAATAACATACAATCTGTAAGTGATTATAACATTTCATTTTTGTAAAAAAAAAAGACAGAAAAGTGTCTGATTCAGGGTTTACAGGAATCCTTTAGGTTTGCCACATTTTTCTTTTCACAATTTACAATTCATCTGTTTTTTAGCCGCAAATCTGCATATGATAAATGAAATTTATTCTTAAAAAAACAGAAAGATAACTTGCCGAACTACAAGGAACTCCTGTAATTTTGCAGCAGATCTACTATCAAAATTTACAGCTCATCTTTTTAATAACAAGCCATCTGTGATACATGAAATTTATCTTTAAAATAAAGACAGAGGAGTGCCTGAATCAAGGTTTACAGGAGTGCTTTAATTTGACTACATATTTCTCTTCAAAATCTACAGTCCATCTGTTTTGAAACAGAAAATCGGCATGTAAAAAAAAAATGAATAAAAAATAAACAAAAATAAAAAATAGAAAAATTATAACGGAATGAAAAAATAATAAAAAGGGCAGGGTGCTTGCAGAAGTCTCGAGAAATTCTGTAATTTTATAGCATGATTCATAATTTACAGCCAATCTGTTTTATAACATTTGTGTGTAATAAATGAAATTTCTCATGAAATTATTTAAATTATATCCTATAGAAATCCTACAAACATGTTCATGAAAAATCTGTAAGACCTTAATGCTAGAGTGTGTATGTACAAGTTACCATCAAAACACACACTAAAAAAATAAATCTTGTGACTGCTGCAGGCACCTGCTTTAATTTTACAGATACACAAGTCAGTCAAACAAACAACTGCAACATTTTGTAGTTTTTCAAGGGTTTATTTATCATTACCAATTACAAACATGTAAATACTGATCTGCAAGGAGCTTAATCAACAGTAAAACAATAAAAGCAAACTTCAGTAAGTAGCAAATATATCAAATGTAACAAAAACTATATGGCCTAACAAACAACTGCAACATTTTGTAGTTTTAAAAGGGTTCATTTATCATTACCAATTACAAACATGTAAATACTGATCTGCAAGGAGCTTAATCAACAAGAAAACAATAAAAGCAAACTTCAGTGAGTAACAAAGATATAAAATGTAACAAAAAACTATATAGCCTACGGGGTGCCCCCCCCCCCCCCCCATGATATGAAATCGTAAAGAGTCATGTTTAACCGAGGTATATCATTTATTGCTAATTCATGATCGACATGCCACCACTTCTGGCGCAGGTGAAATTTTATTTCCTCTCTCTCTCAAAAAAAAAAGGGCCTCCTGTATAGACAAGCATGACATTCATGCTATAAACCTGATAAAATTTATACCAAATAAAAGAGGAAGATACTCTTTTAGGACATACCACAGTCTTTGAAGAATAACATACATTAGAGATTATATAGATTTTTGAAAGTGGACTTTTTTTTTCTGACTCACCCTGTATAGATGCCTAAAGAAAAGGGCACCTGCATTCTTCATTCCTTTACAAAGATTATTTTGGCTCAAACCAATAATGAAAACCTTTAAAATCTGGAGGCATAGAACCTACTGCAACACATGACTTGTATGTGATTGGCATATTTAAACACATACAAAACATAATTTAACACATTTCTAAAAAAATAAATGATTGGCATGATCAGATATCATATTGCAAATAGTGTGAAGTGCAGAAAAATACAAATCACAGTCCAAGGATCATAACATGTCGCTCTTCTGGTTGGGTAGAAGAGAAGCCTTCCAATCAACCATCTAAACCAAATTCTAACGGGATCCCTAAGACCACTTTGAGGTGCTCTTTCAGATGTGCTATAACAATGCTAAAACTGTGCCGGGGGGGGGGGGGGGGGGGGGTCTATTTCAAACATGTCCATTGTAACATAGAAAATGTAAACAAAATGCACACTAAATCTAACCTGATGATATTTTGATGCAATTCTGCTCGATTTGAGGGTCACACACTCAATGGTCGGAATTCACAAAGGAAGTTTAAGTTTAGACCATGGTTTATGCAGATTTTGTGTATGATTAGCTGACAAAGATCCAGTATAAATGCACGCTTTTGGCAAAGTACTAGAAATTCATGATTTTTGCCATGGTTTAAAGCTATGGTTTAAAATCATAGCAACAAGCATGAATTGAGCGCCCTTTGCCATACAGCGTGCCTTCATATTGGACCTTTCTCAGCATACACGCTAAATTAAGCGCAAATTATACACAAAATCTACATAGACCATGATTTAATCCCCCACAGAGTTTAAAGGAGAATGAAAGTCAGACATTTACATGATTTCAGTGAATGGAGAATACCAATGAGACTTAACAGTAAAAGTTTGAGCAAATTTGGATAATCCTTTTTTGGGTTATGGATTTTTGAAGTTTTAAAAAATCCTTATTATGGACTTCCTTAAGTTGGCAATTCCGCTAGAATTTGTGATGTCATTGTGCTCAACTCTCCATTGGTTATGTACAGAGAGTTTCACAACATTTTATTTTTATAAAATATTAAAAGGGCAATTGTATTGATTCTTTCAGACATACTGCAGAATTGATGTAGCCATGTCATACAAAAACAAAATACACTGGCGGAAATATTATTTTTGATGAAAATTAGAAAAAAGTGAAACTCTCTGTACATAACCAATGGAGAGTTGAGCACAATGACATCACAAATTCTGGCGAAGTTGCCAACTTAAGGAAGTCCATAATAAGGATTTTCTAAAACTTCAAAAATACATAACTCGAAAACGGATTATCCAAATTTGCTCAAACTTTTACTGTTAAGTCTTGTTGTTCTTCTCCATTCACTGAAATCATGTGACTGTCTAACTTTTATTCTCCTTTAAGCCTCCTTTGTGAGTTCGGGCCAAGAATATCAAATTAATATGGCCATCAGTTCTCATGATTGAAGATGGCATAATGTACATTATTTTCCTAAACAGCATACAAATGTCTATTTTTGTTCTCAAAATACCCACTTGCCTCAATGAAAAATATGTACATGTTTCCAATAAAAGATGAAGATGATGTACATAGCATAGCTGCCAACCTTTGAAAACACAAATTAGTACATACTCAGCACCTCAAAAATTTGTATTTTTCAACCGATCCTCTTCTCAACTATTTCAAAATGTAATATTGTTGTATCGCAGTGCGAGTGCGAGTCGCTTGCGATTTGCTAGCAACTGCTTACAAAGTAAATACTTTTTTGCTTTAAATTTGTTCTGTCAACATTATATTAAATTTAATATACATGTATGAATATAAGAACAATGCAGGTCCATGACAATTCATTTCAAGTACATAGCTAAGAGAGAGACATGGGTTGTTCTTATATCCATATAAGTACCTTGGACTACAAACTTTTTACAGATCTGCCAACCTCTGGGAATGAAAATTGTATTCTTTGGTCCCCAAAACTGATGTGCACTGCTCTTGCAGATGAAAAAAAAACAACAACATTGAAACACAGGTATAAACACAGTGGTTTTAACAACATGATTAAAGACATTGGATCACATTGCTATGATTGGGAGAAAACAAATTACTTGAAAGTTGAAGTTACCTGAAATACACATTCATCCAATTACCAATACTTATGTAAGTTTTATGAAATAGAGACATATAGAGATGATTTTTCTATACGATTTAACAAAAAACACCAAAAAACGAAAAAATCTTACTGGTTGGCAGCTCTGACATAGGTTTTCACACAAAACACAACTGAAATATTAAAAGGGAAACTAGCCATCTAAACTTGCATTGATAATGTACGTTCAAAACTGCCCACCAACGAGCCAAATGTAGCCAAAGTTGTGTGATATTGGAACACACATTGAGAGTTTGTACTGGTTTTGGTCAAGGAACATAGGAAAGAAATTATGTAAACCAACTATACTAAAAACAACCTTCAAAAGAACAAATATATATCAAATGATAGAGGAATACATATATAGGACCTAGTGAGGCTTTCTTCTCTCATGCCTATACAAATTAAAGTAAAATACAAGTAACATAGCAAACTGATCTGATAATCTATTGGCTTGTTTATCAAAAGCTTTTTTACCATCTTTTCTTCATGCATCATATCCTATTTAAAAAAATCTGCCAGTCACTTTTGGTCCGTAAGATAAGCAATTTGCAGGTTGAAAGAGTAACATATGATTAATAACTTTCAAAACACTTCTATTTGCAAGCAGTTAAATCAGTTGCTATAGACTAATTCCCCACAGACCATCCATTTAAGATTTCATTCAGCCTGGTCTTTTTTACAGCTCACCAAGTTTTGCCAAAGTGTTATAAAGCAAAAACTACTATGAACATGTTGTGATTTTGATGTCAGTTACTAAAGTTACTAAAGGTATTTTTTTGCTACCCAGGGGTCCCTACAGATGGCCCGCACTGGGACCATCTGCGGGGACCCCTGGGTAGCAAAAAAATTTTCCTCGCAAGTCACCAAAGCCTAATGTGACAGGGCCTTAAGGAAATGTTGCTCTTACCAATGGTATTAATAAGTTGATCTGTGTGCTATCAGAAGTGTGTCAGGCATTGTTCATGGGACACCCTGTATACATAGTTGAAGAAAATCAACATTCAGGTTCGCTTTCAGGAAGGCTGGCGAAAGAATCAGTTCTTCTACTGAAGGGACTGGTAGTGGCTGGACGTCAGGCTCTGGGGATAAAAGCCAGTACATCCCGGTGAATTGGCCACAAGTCTTTAGTTCATTTTGAAGCCAGTTGCGGTCATCATTGGTAATACTCCTCGTAAGAGGGTTATAGTCCTTTGGTGGCGGGTACATCTCATCAACAGATTTAACGGTTGCTGGTCCCTTCTTCTTACGCCACTGGCATTCAACGTCTGTCCTGCTGATGTTGTGGATGCCAAAGATGATGAGGGTTGCTGCGTGGCTGCACTTGTAGTGACCACGCGGACAGTCGCACCTTGACGAGGTAATGCTCTTCTCACCCAGCTGTACCTACAAATTAATTTGAGAAATAAAAAAAGAGAAAACCAATTAGAATATAATAACAAAATAGCACTGAAAATGCCAATTAAAGTCATAAAGTTATTTAAAAAATAATGTTAATTCATTGTGTAATCCATCCATGTAAGTAATTATTATATAGAATTTTTAAACAATAAAATACAGAACATATTCATAATATATGTTTTCACTGAAAACAAAACAAAAATGGGTAAAGCACACTGGAGCTGGCCATCGTGTATGAGGCTGTAATTTGTCTTTAGTTACGTTAGCTCTGATTCTGAATCTGAAGTGAAGGCAACTGGCTTTCGACCTTGACTATTTTCCTTCATTTTTTAAAGGATATGATCATATGGATGGAGTAAATGATAATCATGTTCAATGAGTTAGTATTCAAACCGAGAAATAAATCACGGAGTTCATGTCACAAACTTTGCAAAGCCTAGTTCAATTTCAAACCCCCGACAGTCGTTGAATTTACTGTGCACAAACACAAATATGCGCGAGTGGGACTACAGACAGTAGTCCCACTCGCGCATATTTGTGTTTGTGCATGTGAAGACATGACATTTTTTCGTGAACTACAAAACTCACCACAACGTTGTAACTTTTGTCTTTCATGCTGGCTCTAACAACTCCACGTAGTTCACCTGGAAAATAATCAAATTTCTCTACATGGTCTGATTTGTAGTGGTTTTCCCCTCGTTGCAGTGATTTCGGCTCGTCTGAAAAAAAAGATGCTAAGGCTGTTATCGAAATGGCGTCCATATTTGCTAATGCAAAGTCAATGCAAAAAGTCGCACGCGCGATGTCGGGCGGTTCAGCCACGCATAGCAACCTTTTGTGTAGAGCCAGTCAAGCGGTCGTCTGGGGGCAGTGACGTCACGGCTTCGGTACTCTATAGCTGCGTTCTGATCGATCGCCATGCATGCATATATGGGCGCGAACGAAGTGCACGCATGCATGTTACACGCTACCGCTAACGGTAACAAAAAAGTTGGCGGCAAGAAAAAAGAAAAGAAAGAAAAAATAAAATAAAAAAACAGAAATCTGAATAAGATATGAAAGCACTATTAAAACTTCCTGTTAGAAAAAAGAAAAAAAGAATAGAAAAGAAGAAAAAGAAGAAGATTAAGAAGATGCAGAAAAATTACGGTACCGGTATAGTTACAGTTTCAGTTCGTGGGAGTTCGTGTTGTTTTTATGGCATAAAAAAAAAAGATTTCTGAGAGGTCTACATGAACTTTGAAGTATATATATAATTATGCCTAGCCTACTAAAATTTAGGCCTATATAAAGCATAACCTCTGATAAAAGCAGACTAATTTCCGGTAAAAACGAAATCTTCTTTCCCTTTTAAATGTGCCCGAATTCGGCAGCTTGAGTCAATTAACAGAAAGGTTTTGTATTTTTACCGCAAATTATTTTACGTTGTTGAGTTTAAGGCATTAAAAGGCAGTTAAGGTCTTTTTTTTTTTAAATTGAAAAGGGTATTTTGTAGAACATTAAATATCTATAGGGGATCTGAATGTCCTTGAAAAAAAACCCTCATCAACTTCTTTTTTAGATTTCTGTCAAATTGCAGTGAAATTCAGCTATTAATTTTACAGAATTGTTTACGGTATTTTCCTCTATAAATTCTGTCTTTTTTATTCATTAAACTAAATGAGATTGCTTTGAATAAATAGACACTTTGTAGAATTAAAAGCAAAATCTGCTTAAAAACATAGGCCTACGAATTTCCATAAAGAAAAAAACAATCCTTTTTTTAGAGAGGGAGAGAGATCCGTCCTTTTCACAGCAGAAAATGTCAAGTAACATTAATTATCAGAGTGGTTCTGTATTATTGTTTCCTGTATTTTTTTTATTCATTAAAACATGAGGTTTACTTTGAATAAAAAGACACTCCATTTATTTACATGGGATCTTCTTTTTAGAGATCTGTTAAATTGCAGAAAGTTTCTAGTTTACATTTTTACAGAATGAATCTGTATTTTAATTTCTGTAGATTCTTTCTTTTTATTCATTAAAACATGAGGTTTACTTTGAAAAAAAAAACGCTCTGTAGAATCATAATAAATCTGCATGTTGGATCTGAAAGCATACAGAATTCCTATTAAAAAAAAACATCTCCCTTTCTTATAGAAATCTGTCCTGTTAAATTGCAGAAAATTCCAGTTACATCAATTTACAGAATGGTTCTGTATTTTTGTTTTCTGTAATTTCTTTTTTATTATCCGTTAAAAAATGAAGTTTTCTTAATAAAAAAAGAACATTCCGTAGAATTGTAAAAAATCTGTATATGGGATCTGAAATCACGCAAATTGCCTGTAAAAAAACAAAATCTTCATTTTTTCTAGACATTTGTCCTGTTAAATTACAGAAAATTTGCTGTTACAACACTTTAAAGAATGGTTCTGTATTTTTTTCTCTGTAAAATCTACTGTTTTTTTTAACAGTGCACCACCACCGTGACAACCACTGTCAACATCGTCATCATCATCATCATCATTATAACCACCACCCCACCACCACCACCATCACCAGCATTGTCATCATCCCTATTTTCCGGGGGGGGGGGGGGTTGCCCCAAGGGGGTTATTTTACGGTTGTAGTTTTTCAGGGGTGATTGTCCAGGGGGTAAAGATCCCGATACTGCTTGTAAGTAAGCAAGAAGGGGACCGACGACTTTAAGTCTTCTACGAGGAAAGAACAATTTTCACCCTCGTACACCCCCCCCCCCCCCCCCCCTCCCAGAGAATCCTTGTTCAATGCTGACTAGAATTAGACCTTATTGAGAGCTAAAATCTGTCTGCGAATCAACATGACATTTGTAATAATTTCTGATTAAGATGTGTACATTAATTTGTTTACACTTTGGTGAATGCAATGGAAGAGTTGCCCCCACCCCCGCCCCCATACCCCGCCCCACTAAAGTCAATGAAATGCCGGTACATGACAATAAAGTGAATGGTTGTATAGCGTGCCGCTGTGGTAGAAGTTAGTAGTGATTAAACTTCATGAGGATGATTCACATCAAACCCAAAACCGGTCTAGATTCCGCTCTAAACGTTTGCCATACCTCTGTGCTTTGTTCACTCGCCGGACATACATACTTGAGTGTAACCTATCTAAAAATTGGTTCACATCATTCATACACCTGTATTACACACATCAAACACCAATGTACAAACCATCCAGTATACATATCATCATACCTATCATGACATTGATAATGCAAAAATAAAAGACGCCCCTATGAATAAAAAAAACCTTGTTTGTGGTAAGGGGTGGGGAAGGGGCACGCGACCGGGGATGGTACATCCGGCTGTATAGGATGGTTACTCCGTGGACAACCACTTCCAAACAACTATCTCAATGAAAATCATCCCGGACAATTAAACCTAGGACAACTACCTTCTAACAAGTACCCCTAGGTCAGGACAATATCCTCAGGGACACTTATCCTCTCCCAACGATATATCTCAGGGGGTGTTGAACAAGGATTTTAAGTCGAGCTTAACTTTAAGTTGGACTTAAAAATTATGAAGAGCCATTTGTAGGCTCAAAATAAAATTATTCAAAAGCATCGGGTTTCTGTAGTGTAGTGGTTATCACGTGCGCCTCACACGCGCAAGGTCCCCGGTTCGAACCCGGGCGGAAACAATTTTCAGCGCTGAGAGGCTTCGGTGGTAAGCACTTTTTAAGTAACCTTTTTATTTGTATAATTATTATAAACAAAAAATCAAATATTTTTAGACTTTTCATAAATTCCACATCAAGAACATGAAATCTCCCATGATATTAATAGAAAGTATGAGTGATATTAATAGAAAGTACGAGTGATTTGAATCAACATTTTATACCCTTTAAAATAACTTTTACAAAATATTTTAAAAGATGCCAATGGCTTTCCATAATTGTTAAGTCCAATTTAGATGCAAGTCCAACTTAGGATATTTGTGAAACACCCCCAGGACAACTAATAGACTACACAGCACTCGGCCTTAGGCAACCACTTTCATGAAAAGTAGGCGCTACATGAAAAGATGAAAACGGCAAGGGTTTCAAGAAAATAGGGATTTGAGTCATGTTATTTCTCAATTTTTAAAATCATGTACTACTTGCCCTTCCCTCCTCTTAGGTTATCCATATATTTATATTTCATCTTTGTATTACTCATGCAGAATGTCACCTTCATCATTTGGAACAATATTTTGACGAATTTCGAAGCTTTAATATCGAACGACCTACATCCAGAGCCACATCGATCAAAGTTTTCCATTCATAAGAGCATGTTTTCTCTCGATTCAAATCAAACTCCTATTAGACATTATCTGCATATTTTCACTTAATCTATTTAAAATCAGTGCAAAGAGTATCTTCAATAAGAGTTTTTTGCCTCAAAAATCCTTAAAGTTACTTTATAACAGTCTAGTGTTGCCACGATTAGATTACTGCTCTGTTGTATGGTCGAACCGATTTCATTCTCATACAACTAAGCTGCAAAAAATTCAAAAGAGGGCCGCAAGAATAATATTGAACAAGACATATGACACACCGTCGGCTGATTTGTTCACAAGTCTTAAATGGATGACACTAGACAAGCGGTTTGAGTTAAGTCGCGTTATGATGATATATAAATGCGTTCATAACTTAGCACCCTCTTACCTTCAGGTAGGCTTAATCAATCCTAATGATGTACATGAGCATCATACAAGGCAAATAGACAGTGGATGTTTACGTGTGCCTAGATTTCACACCGATTGTTATAAGTGTAGCCCAATTGTTTCTTCCATATTTGAATGGAATAAGCTAGATAATTCGTTGAGAACGGCTTCCTCTGTCAATTCATTTAAGAGATTGTTTAAACAAAGTTGTAATTTGTGAATGGCTAAGCCGTACATACACTACGTGCATGTTCTGTAATATTTACATGTCTTATTCACATAATTGCGACTTAATTAATATTTTCTTATTGACATTACTGCTTACTAGGTTAATGATATATGTTAATTTTGCAAACGAGTATTATTTTTGTAACTGTTCTGTATAAATGTTATAAACGATGTAAATATGTTCATTCAGGGCCCCATGGAAGACCACTACTTGCTGGTGAATGGGCTACCCTGTCAAAAGATCAGAAATAAATAAATAAATAAATAAATAACAATACTATCAAAATAGAGATGCTGAGTTCACGACCGCACACAACAATGGTTGGAGTGAGAGACTGATTCTATCAAATGGTTTAAGGGAATTGAAAATTTGAAATTGCAAGATTGTGACAAAACAAGATAAAAACGGGGCTTTATGGAAATTATTGTTCTCTTTGATCAATATGTATGGAGGAGCTTGATGAAGAATGGGGCTTCATGTTTTGAATGAGAGCATTCTTTCTCTCTCTTTCTCTCTGAAGATATTGCCCATGATGTTGGAATAATTATTCCTTACCCGTTCATAAAAACATGATTGTGAAAATATGGTTTATTCTTGATAGTTAAAGTTCTGAGAATATATAAACTTTTACTTATCTAGAATAACACTATATATTCACAATCATGTCATGAACAGAGGTAAGAAAACATGATTCCAATCATATGGGCAAGAGTGTATTCTTGAATGTACCTTGGGCCTCACGGGAAGGGAACAGAAAAGGATATCTAAATGTAGGATTTACCTTATTCAACTTCTTTACAAGAACGAGGAAGGAAAAGAGAAAAGGAGTGGGAGAAATGGAGAGGGGGAGAAGGTGAGAGGGGGAGAAGGTGAGAGGGGGAGGGGAGAGGTGAGAGGGGGAGGGGAGAGGGGAGAGGGGAAAAAAGAAAGAGAGAGAGAAAGAGAGAGAGAGAGAGAGGGAGAGAGAAAAAGAGTGAATGAAAAAAAGGGGGATGAAGGAAGTTCAGTTAGTTTATAAACGGTATTTCAATATATTGGGTCATCTTGTCTTTTTGCATTACATGAATTAATTTACCACACTTTCGCAATGTAAACAAACCATCAGAAATAAGCAATACAACATGAATAAATATTTTTAAGCTGTTAAATCTTTTATTGCATCTTTGAGAATATAACTAAGACTAATTTCGAAATTGTAAGCATTTATGCAGCATAATTGGTTTGAGATTAAAATATTAAAAAAACAGAGATCGAGTTTATTCCAGAATGTCTGCATATCTGTCTTGTATAGGGGGCCTTCTTTGCTTTGAGCATTGAAAAAACTGCAAATACATCACATCGTATTTCTGTTTCGTGTTGGAGTACATAAGCAAATTTTCTGCAAATTCAGGTCTATCTTAGTTGCTTATCATTCGTTGTAAGCAACTACACAATTTTGTATTTCACTCCTTTTGGATATAACTTTCAAACATTACTTTTGATGATTTTATTATCTTCAATATGTTTTTTCTTTCATTTGATGTTGTCTGCTGCCACCTGTGTTATAAAGCAGAACAGTCACATGAATCGGTTGCAAAACATCTCTTTTCTAGAATGTTTTTTCTTCTTCTATATTTTCAAGCGCAGTGTTGTACTTAAACATACTTCATACTTGTCAACTCATATCTAAAGTCTTTTTACATTTCTTGCATCATATAGTAATGATGCAAGACGCTAGAAACGACGAGTATCAGACTAAGTAATGGAATAGAGAGGACCGGTGGAAGGCCCCCATGAGATGAGTGTGTTAAGTTGGTTGCTTTTTCTTCAGCTGTAGTTTTAAAAAGAGAAGAAAAAAAAAAACGAAAGTATTTTCAAAACATGCAAGAGAAGGTAAAACAGGATATTGCACACACTATGGCCGAGACTGGGGATGAGTTGTTGATCAAGGATGAAATAAATGAGAAGAAGGAGATTATTTTAATAAAGGGTAATATAAAACCAGTGGCGTATCTAGTGGCAGTAGAGGGGTACGTGCCTTGGGCGGCACTAGAAGGGGGCGCAAACAAAAAAACACTTAAAAAGAAATGGAATGGAAGGGAAGGAAAGGATCCAAAAGATATAGAATGCACCATTCATTCACAAATGAATGGTGAAATAATCATGTGTTGATTCATTTACCATGTTAGCGTGGCATTGCAAGTTGTTATAGTACCCATTATAATTAAGTTCCAGTTCAAGTTCTAGTTCATTTATTCAAAACCACACAATGCATGATATAATGTTTTACACAAAAAAGAGACTGATAATAGTACATTAATCAACATAAATCAACTTAACAGTGTGTTTAAAATTTTGAAAACGGTTAAGAAAGGAGAATAATCTTATATCGTATGTTAATTAAAATGCTATTTATATGTCATGGTTGTAAAGTTGGCGGTAAATTATTGGACCAAGATTAGAAGAAAATTCAGACATAGAAACAAGTTTAAATCTAAAAGAAGATATAATGTGATGGCCTTGAGTATTTGTGGGACTTAAATATCATATCTTCATTAACGTGACAAACTTCGGTAGATCATTATTACCTGACAATGTTGTTGGGCATGCTGGTTGTGAGCATGGCATGGTATTATTCATAGGTGTGTATCCTTCTGTTATGACACACTCACTGGCTGGTATCACCTCTCCAGTAGAGTCTTCGATACACTCAACCAAGCGCTCGCTGATCCCGTTATCGCACGTTACCGAACACTGTAACATATTTGAATGAGAGAAATATGGAATTTAACAAATACATTGAAGGTGGTGTGTCCCTTTTCCACGCTGAAAATATAAACTTCTGTAAATCCTTTAGTTAACAAGAGATAATACAAACTAAAACTCCTCTTGTAATTGATTCTATGTGGAATTATATCGACCGTCAGGAATTTTTCGAAACGCGCTTCTTACATTTGCGTAGAAAATAGTCTGATTTTTAGACCCTTGTACCGTCTGGTCGTACGTTTTGTGCTGCGCAAAGATTCAATCAGTTTAATCTGACAATTACAATATTATAATAATATAGTTGGGAGAATTAAGAAATCGATCAGATTAGTTTTCCCCAATGTATATCATTAAATAATGGTCTGTTTTCACTCAAACTTTCAGATTATCTTTAATTATAGATCAAGATTCAAGATTCAAGATTTTATTGTCCATAATATAATACAGAAATTTGTTTTCCATTGGTATAACATGTAATACATAAAACATAAGACAAAAACATGGTGTCGTGTGCTGAAAGCCAGAAGGGCGTCAAGACTCCAGAAGAAAAAGTCTATGAGCAGGTACGGTCCTCCGGCTTTCAGCACAAAACATGACAAGACAGTTATATGACTTAAACATAGCAAGAATTTTAAATACAATTCTGAATCACATCATGAATAAATTCAGGTATGAATATACATGTGAATATGAAAGTAGAATAGGAGCAGCATCACAATCGAAATACGAAATCGAAATTTCTAATCAGATTATAATGCATGACATGTAGCATTGAAGTCACTACCTTAGCACCATTTCTCTCATCTGAACAATGTTAACAAGTCAAAATTGGTTAGTCACCTGACTCCAGCTACCGATCAACCATATTGCTCCTGGACATCGTTGAGTATTACAGTCATGGATATAAGAAGGCTTGGCTGATGTTTTAATACATAACTGATCACTGACGTTCACTCTCATTCCATTTATCTCCTGAGTAGCAAAGAAATCAACCCCCCCCCAAAAAAAAAAAAAAAGAAGAAGATTAAATTCAATCAAAGGTTTTCAAAAACATGCTTATACAAATGATATGCAGATCTAATGATAAAACCATTACGACCAGCGACGTAGCGTGAGTTCATCCACTTAGGAGGCACTGGAACGATGGAAGGGGGTGTGGGTGCGTAGGGGGTGGGGGTGGGGGGGGGGGGGGGGAATGGTCTTGCTCAGGATATGAAATGCGACTTTGCAAAGCTATCACCTAGCCTCTGATTATTGGGGAGGATGCTGATGGTGCAAAGTCTTCTTTACTCGTCCCTTTTCTCCTTCTAAATGTCACCTTCTCTATTTTCTTGCCTTTTCTTTCATTTCATTCTATTACTCTCTTGGTAAGGCCTCCAAAAAAAGAGATGTTGTATTGCCCTTTGCGACCGACCCAAAAATCTTGAAATCTACGGTCGGCTTTAAAAAAAAAAAAATCCGTTTTTTTAGAGAGAACAAAAAATAATATTAAAGCATCCAAAACTGAGAGATAACAGCCCAAAGAGGGAGAAAAAACTTTTTAAAAATTATAAAAAAAAGAAGAGAGAAAAAAAAAAATTTCCAACCGACCGACCCATGTTTTGGCACCTAAAGGGCAACAACATTTGTTTGTTTAGGTCTCAGGGGTGCATGTGCCCTTGTGTCCTGTAGCTGCACCACTGATAGCGATCAAAGCCGAGTTGCTGAACTACGAATAATATAATTGAGAGGAATTGTATATAAACTTACTCTAATACTGTAGTTAGTATAATTAAAAAGCAAAGGAAAATGATAATACAAAATGTGGACAATACAATTAATCACAGTTCAAGGATTGATAGTAAAGATGAAAATCACCGAGATGTTAATTGAATTGACCCACAGAACTGAGAAGCTATTGTATATAAAAGATTGTATAAAAAATGAATCTGAAAAGTGCAGCTCGTAAATGTCATTTTTCCGGAATACATTCAGGTACAAAATCCCTTGACATTTCCCCATTACCGGATAATCTTGTCAGATCCAGAGATGAAAGTATAACTATTCATATCTCCGAAAATCTATTCTTATTTGAAATCGACATCACAAAAGACCAAAAGCTTAACTGTTGGAATTTATCGTAAAATGTCATTTTAAAGGTTGAAAGAGAATATACGCCGCTTTTTCGTCAGACACAATAAAAATACTCGACAACTCTGTGTCGTACAGTACTGTATTTAGTTACATTTAGTGAATAACCAATCATACCAACCCCCCCCCCCCCCCCCCAGATGCGACCATGTACATGTATTTTTTATCTTTTTATCCAATCTTATTAGAAGAATACCTTCAAACTAATTTCCTTTGAATATAATAAACATTTAAAGAAAAAAAAGAAAAGAATTGGCATTCACACACTGTATATGATTCAGAACGTGGTAGAAGAAGTAAGATAAATGAAACAAGCACGAACCTCCATACAGATGGGCATGATGGTCTGATTGCCTCCCCCACACGATACTGAGCATTCAGTTAACGGATTTAAGTCCCAACTAAGTGTGTGTGTGCGTGAGAGAGAGAGAGAGAGAGAGAGAGAGAGAGAGAGAGAGAGACAGAGATGAAGGAGATTAATAAAGGTCTGAACAGAAATCTAAAGAGCAATTCCAGCCCCCAAGCAAGTTGAAATGCACACAAGATTGACAAGAAATAAACAAAACAAAACAAAAATTAATGAAACAAACAAAACATTTCATGTGAACCTGAACATGCCAAAACATATGTTGATGAAACAATGGTGCAATAACAGATAATCTATGAAGATGTCGGGATTAAGACAAAATGGCAACTGAATACTGTGATGTCTCTGCGGCTTTGACTTTTTAAAATATTTTTTTGTTTAATTCAAGAAATTCGTAATTATACATATTAGAGTCAGAATAATTGCTTTGTTGGTAATTTTGCCAGAATTATATTATTAATGTGATTTGTTTTTGATACCTTGATGGAAATTTAAGAATATGAGAAGCAAGTTTGTATTCGTGATTGAAAGTATTCAGCTAATTCTCTAAAACTCTTGGAGGGACAACCCATCCCAAAAGAGATGATTACTGATTGGTTTGATACAACTCCGAGGAATACTCACTGATAAGAAACAGGTTCACTGATTGGTTCATACCACTCGTAGAATGTCTCAGGCCATCTACGAAGCCAATACATATTTTGAGTACCTAATCGTTCATCCATAATTTCAATTTGGATGGGCTTAGTGGTTGGTCCTGAGAGTATCGATATCTGCGACCACCGATAGTGTTGCAATCGTAACAAGATATGCATATCTCCGATGGTGTACCTCTGAGATTCAAGTCCGTTAGTTCTATATCTTGAATTGCGTCTCCGGGGGCGGAATATGATCCTTCCATCTATTTTCATTCCTGAAAACAAAGACAAATTATAAGAATGGATGTATTCATGACAAGCTTTATCAGATGGATATCATGAATGCCACAGCGCTTTATCAGGACTTTGGATGGATTTGCCCTAAAGATTAGAAGAGAGCTCTTTCAAAGCGCACAGTCAGGTGTATAATAATGCAGACCTGCCAACCTCTGGAGTTCAAAAACTGTATTCTTTAGTGTCAAAAGTTGTATTTTGCTGACAAAAGTTGTATTCTTGAAAATAAACACGGATTGTTACGCGGATCAATGCCTCTTACAGTTTCTACCTACAGGAAGAATTTTTGTTATTGATCATTGGTTGAATATGCATTATTTTGCCACGACTGGTGTGTTCGATGAACCAATAAACATCCCCAAATTGCCGATGTGAGATGCTTGTAGGAAACTTTACAGGACAGAATGGACATTTTGCCATTGAAAATGGCGGACGCACACACAAAATATTAATTTAAAAAAAAAAAAAAAAAAAAAAAATTGGTTGAAAATCGTTTATTTATTAAGGAAAATCGTACTGTCGTATTTGCTTCTAAAAATCGTACTGGTTGGCAGGTCTGATAATGGTGTTAAAAACATTATTATCACTATCATTATCACCACCACAACCACCACCAACACTACCACCATCATCATCATCAGCATCATCATCATCATCATCACCACCACCACCATCGTCATCATCGTCGTCATCATCGTCATTATCACCATCCTCATTATAATCATTATTTCAAAGATTGAAAAACAAAATAGTTGGTGTCTTGCAAACAAGATCTAAGCCTCGGTCACAAATGCAATTACGAACTGCTACGAATGCCGTACGAACGATTTTCAGACAATGGAAATTCAGGAGGACAATGGAAAAACGGAGATTTGTACGAAATTATCGTTCGTATAAACCTTTGTGACCGTAGCATTAGTGAAAGGTCAAAGGGAAGTTAGGATAAGTACCCATGTATTCAGAATATACTCCCAATTCCCCCTCCTCTTAAAATAATACCCTTCGGTTTGGTTTCTCACAACTCTGTTTAAAGAACCCGGCTATTTGCAAATTCTTTACACTGCACAGGTTATTCTTATTTTGCCTTGGAATTTTTTTCTTTACGAGGCAGAGCACAGCGTCAAGTCCAGAGAATTAGTAAGACTATATTTATTTAAGGCTATATATGCTGGACAGTTTGATAACATCAATCATAAAAAAATGAACTCACCAAAAGCTGTATCAATTCCGTCACGGTTTGTAATATTCACCATGGTTGCTCCGACTGGCACAGTTTTCCAGAGCCAATTTGCTTCAGAAGAAGGAAAATTTAAGAAAGAGAAGAACAAACCTGATAAGAAAAACTATACCCAACGTTGCATGGCAGCATGAATATGAACAAAATAAAACGTCTGATTTTATGAAACGATGGTGCTTATCAATACTTTTGTTTTAAAAAAAAGGTTTGTCAAAATTTCTTTTTTGCAATTTTTTTGCGGATGAATTATGTTTCCAAAGAATATGTTTCCAATATCCTCCAGTGCAAGTAGAGCGAGAGAAGAAGGGAGGGGTGTGTCACCTCGTCATCTAATTGTTTGCAATATGATTTTGGTGCACTGCACCTTCCATCATACGCTATAAAAATTGGGCAATCTTGACTGAAACAAGTCGGGAAGAGATAAGGGAGAGAGAGAGAGAGAGAGAGAGAGAGAGAGAGAGAGAGAGAGCGAGTTAGAGACAGGGAAACAGAGAAAGCAAATGAATAACCAAAATAGGGAAAAACCAATGAGCAACAGATAAGAAACAACCAAAAATAACAGGGATAATAACATGAGTACTGGGACAGGCAGGATGATGGGATACACTTACTCCTTTTGGGTATAATTTGTAGAAGAGTACCCTGTACTAATCTACATGTCCTCCCCGTCCCGTCACACACACCGCATCCATCAAGTAATTTATCGGATCCGAATACTCCGTCACAACCAAACTCCTAGGTAAAACAAACATAGTCCAATAAACAGATAGTTATTATTTAAAAAAATTAAAAAAAAAAAATTAAAACATTGCTTGTTTTCATTGGAATCTTTTGATTATAGACACGGGCTTCAACTATTCCTTATCATGCCCAGCCCGCTGCACAGTGCGCGAGGCGTCATCTGACTGACCTAAGATTGCGTCAGTGACCGGTGCATTCTGCTGACCTAAGGAGGCGTCATCTGACTGACCTAAGGCTGCGTCAGCGACCGGTGCATTCTTTTGACCTTAGGCTGCGTCAGCGACGGTGCATTCTTCTGACCGGTGCAGTCATCTTACTGACCTAAGGCTGCGTCAGTGACCGGTGCATTCTGCTGACCTAAGGAGGCGTCATCTGACTGACCTAAGGCTGCGTCAGCGACCGGTGCATTCTTCTGACCTTAGGCTGCGTCAGCGACGGTGCATTCTTCTGACCGGTGCAGTCATCTGACTGACCTAAGGCTGCGTCAGTGACCGGTGCATTATGCTGACCTAAGGAGGCGTCATCTGACTGACCTAAGGCTGCGTCAGCGACCGGTGCATTCTGCTGACCTAAGGAGGCGTCATCTGACTGACCTAAGGCTGCGTCAGCGACCGGTGCATTCTTTTACACACTTTATATGAGAGTGACGTTGAACTAAGGGTGAATGGAAAAGTAACAGTAAACACAATCGACAAACCTAGGTTTATGTGCGTCATATGACGACTTTCGACGTGTTTCAAACGACGCGTCATAATTTATGACGCACATAAACCTAGGTTTGTCGAGCCATTGCGTTGAAATACTGGCGCATGCACTAATAGTAGCTATTGACACAACGTGTGCAACAAGCATGTTATTCTCACTCTGCACTCTCTTTTGAAGCATCTTCGGGTTCGTCTAAGCTCATCTAGTTCTGGTTTATCCCAGCAACGTGTCCCATCTGATACTTTGAGAGGATTTCGGATTATAATGTTGCCCCGATTCGATTTGCACTTCAAATTACATAACTCATTGCCTAATAAAAGGAAGGACAGTGATAGTGAAAGAAGTTATCATAACAACTTAAACAGAATTAGATGATTGCACTTGACCTGGCCTTCGCCGACAGGAATTTTAACCTTAACAACAGAAAGAAAGAGCAAAATTCAAATTTATTTATCAAAGTTAAAGTTCTGACACAGAAGGATTATCATCAATACAAACAAGCAAACAAACAAAACAAACAATTATTGAGAGAAGCTCAATAGGAACGTAAACGAACAAAGAGGAAGAGAAAGAAAGAGAGAGAGAGAGAGGGGGGGGGGGCAGAAAATAGATGTCATGCAGCTTTCTCCCCCAAATGAATTAAATGTAAACCACAATAAAGGCCAAAGGCCCTTTTAGTAACAAACTAGATTCCGCCGTAACCATGGTAACATCGTAATGTTGAGCTAAACATGATGTTTGGACAGGAGTGAGCATGGTCTTCATATGTCCCGTTTTTGAACAAGCGTACACTCTTAAAAACATTAAAAACTATACATTGCTTTATTGATGAGCCTTAGCATAATGTCCTCTTTTCTTAAGAAATTAAATCTAGTTGAGATTTTTAAAAAGGCAGAAAATTATTACCGTACTGCATGCCCTCAAGGTAAGCTGACCATTCATAACCATTTCCGTTGGTGAGGGCGCACTCGCGATGTCGGAAATCATCTGGAGAGTTGATGCCTGGGCAGGGCTGTGAAGAGAACAAGACTCATATTATGACGATTCACCTCGAAACATAATGTCAGGTAAGAATGTGCATTTCTGTCATTTATAAAGGATATAAAAATAAAAAAACGGGTTGTCTCCTCATATTATGTAATTTAACCTACCGGTATTCTGATTCAAGCTTCGTTATGTTGTGAAAAACCTAGATAAATTTTCTACCCGTTCTTTCCTTCCAACGTTGCGAGCATTTGATGTCGCCTGGTTGGAATACTCCACAGGGAGCGAAGAATGTGCATACTTTGCGTGTGGGCAAGTTGCAATTCGATTACGGAAGTAATAAGTATACGTGACATCTGTGCTTAGAGACATCGTTAGTGTATTAGGCGCTATATTATTTAAGAATATATTCATTTCGCTTAAATCTCGAAAAATACAGAACAAATTATGCCACATTGTGCTAAAAATACGAAAAGAGGTGAGAGTTATCATTAGAAGAGACATCTTGATAATATTTTGATGAGAGATGACTCAATATCGTACTTCTGTGTTACAAGTCTTCATTATGTACATAGTTCCTTCGCAGGCTTTCCCGCCAAAACGTGGTTCAGGTCTATCACACATCCGTTGTCTGTACATCACCCCCGAACTACACGTACGAGAACACGGCGTGTAGTTCACCGGCCATTCACCCCAGTTACCGTCTATAGGCTCGGGGATGCCTCCGATAGATGAACGACAGAAGCCGTCGTAACACCACTGCAACAAAGTGACGTAAACAATGGAATTGCAACATAATGGGAATTCCATTAATATAAGTTGACAAAATCAGAAAAAAATATATATAGAAACAGATCAGTGAAAATTTGAGGATAAGAAAATTATGAAATGTTAATGGTGTAATCGGTCAATCGCAAATTGGCAAATCTATCGACCTGATTAATGGCTGATGAAAAATTAGGTCTCAGGGGTTGTATAAATACATATCTGCAGTAAAATAAATTTGGGTTGCATCATTTTTAAGGAAATGGAAATTCATAATTTGTTTAAGAAAAGAGAAAATGGGAGAGGACCTCAAAAAATACGTCATGGAGCTGCGCCAAATTATAGGATTAGTTTGAAATTGAAGGAAATCAATCCGTCTTACCATGTTCCACCCGCAGGATGTGCCTTCAACTATTTGTATGTAATGACAATAATCACCAATTCGACACGGGACCCGTCCACAAGTCTGTCAAAAGATATATATATTTTGATGAAACGTAATTCATCATCATAGGATAATACTTGTGCTACCAGGGGGGTGTTTCTACAAAGATCCTAAGTTGAACTTAACTCTAAGTTGGACTTAAAATTATGGAAAGCCATTAGCATCTTTGAAAATGTTTTGTAAAAGTTATTTTAAAAGGCATAAAAATATGTTGATTCAAATCATTCATATTTTCTATTATCATGGGAGATTTCATGTTCTTAAAGTGGAATTTATGAAAAGTCTAAAATACTTTAACTTTTGCTTTTGAATATATTTCATTATAAGGCTACAAATGGCTCTCCATAATAATTAAGTCCAACTGAGAGTTAAGTTCGACTTAGATCTTTGTGAAACACCCCCAGGTCCTTACTTCCCATTGATCTATAATTTGGTCCTCAAGATGTTCGTCACATTCTACTTGATGATTAGCTAGATACATTTTGACTCATTTTGTTAATGAGAAAAGCAAGGAATTTAAGTTTTGAAAGCTGCAACATGCCGTAAGGTTTTACTCATTAAAAAATTAAAGGTAATTTTTTTTTAAATAAATAATTTATTATTCTATAAGGTAAAGACCAGTTATGGTCATGCGATTGCATTGTGAAAGAAACGTTGTGGAATCGATCAGAAAAGGTTGATCAAATTTGTTATCATCATGTATTAGTCAAAACATATTCTTTTACATGATTGGTAATGAGAGCTTCCATTTCATTTTTTGAAATTGGGGCGTTTCCAATACTGGTCTTTACCTCATTTCCATTATTAGTATTTTACCGTTCCTTATATCGTAGCTCTTATAAGTAGAGTAAAAGTCTTTAGTTGTTGTCATGTTATTATTATTATTATTATTTTTTTTTGTTCTGAATATATACTGCCGAAATCACACACAGAATGCTCCCTTCGTACTTACAACAAGTGATCGATCGAATGGGCATATTCCACTGACACGATCAGCCCCAAAGGTCTTCCTACATTGCGCCAAGCGACCATACTGCGCACCGGCTAATTGATCTATTGGTATCAAATCAACATCCGGGTGATCTAGTGATGCTCTATCAAGAAGACAGTTTGTGTGACGTGACCTAGAGAAGAAGAAACAAAAATCGACATTTCATTGTGAGGTTGCTTAGATACAAACAGAAGAGAATATGGGCACAAAACTATTCCTAATACCAAACCAAAAGCCTAACCTAAACCCAATCACAATCCGGCCTAGCCCTAACCATGCTAACCTCTTAACATTCCTGCTTTTTGATGGTACTTTATTCTTGTGAAATGTCGTACTTAATTGAGGATGAACTGTAATTCGCTATTTGTCACGTATAGTGTATTATAAAAATACTTATCATAAATATCGATACATGTCAGTATTTTTGATATATTTGTATGGACCCGATGAGACCATTTGTGAGATCATGGTCCAGAGAAACAGCTCAAATATCAATAGGCCTATTCCTCGAAATGCTAAATACCGACATGGCTCACAATATGGCTTATGAAATCAACAATGCTGGGTATAAAGTAAACAATTATTTACAGATGCAATGGAATCCAATAAAATCATGTGCTAATGAAGTCCTACCAGAATAACACACACATGATAACCAATTAATCACTCTTGCTTTACTTGCTCAATTAATCATTTTTGTCTTAAGTGGAGTGACATGCGAGTGTCATCGTATCTCATGCAGTTAGATCACGGTTTATACATTTTCCTTTCGTTTGACAAAACCTAGTCATCGCATCGGGTTTAATTGAATGGGTAAAAGACCAATATTTGAGTGGTATAGGTTTACAGAACTTACTTGAGGAATTCTGCTAAGTTTTCTGAACTGCAACTTGACCATTCGAAGTTGTTAGGTCCTATTGCCTTGGTGGATGACATGATGTTTCTACCATTTGGGCAACCATAGGTTGGATCGTGGTGCAGATTCAAACTGTGGCGAGATAGAAGAAATCTAGGCTAAATATACTTATAGGCGTATAGGGGCGTCAATAGTGGGGGAGGGGAGGGGAGGGGGAGGGGAGGGGAGGGGAGGGGAGAGGGGAGGGGAGAGGGGAGGGGAGAGGGGAGGGAAGAGGGAGTACACCCCGTTGATATATATATATATATATATATATTTTAATCAAAGAAGAAAAATAATGTCTGTCTGCAAATTTGAAAATATGATGACCAGATTTATCTTTAAAGGTAAAGACCAGTATTGGCAACGCCCCAATTTCAAAAAATGAAATGGAAGCTCTCATTACCAATCATGTGAAAGAATATGTTTTGACTAATACATGATGATAAAAAATTTGCCGGGAAACCGCCTACTAATTCATATATTTGGTAAATTTATTTCTCTCATGGTCGTGTGAGAGAGATAGGGTAGTCCCATATACATCTTTCTGTGTATAGTGCTTGTAACTTTACGAAGAATGGGCCAAATTTCTTATCATTTTGATGATTCCAGAACCTTGCAGATGCTAGATGCTAGATGATCAACCTTTTCTGATCGATTCCACAACGTTTCTTTCACAATGCAATCGCATGACCATTACTGGTCTTTACCTTTAACTTGAAAATCTGGAGTGACATTTTCTTGTTTGTTGAATTTGTTTTCAGGTAACTTTTCGGCAAATTGGTCCGACGTCCTAGAGTTGAACATGGTGTACCGACCACTTCATGTTCAGCATACCACCCCTGGTATCATCCTGGGCCTCAACTCTTTCGCTTACATAATGATACGGAGCTATCATAATTGTTAGTTACAAGTTATTCTAGTGATCTGATTTGATTTATTTATTTCTTTTCGTGACATTATTTTTCTAATTTAAAATCTGTCTGGTCATCTCATATTTTTCACTGCAGAATTAATATCCTTCCGGATCCAAACAGATTTTGTATTATTTTAATAACAGCACATTTACCGTACTCACAAATGAAAATAACATTAATGAATTTGCGAAATAAAAAGAAACAATGGCAAAAGGCTGATGACGATTCGGAGGAGCATACAAAATGCGGAATATTATCTTACTTATTTTTTTCTTCTATTTATCTTCTTTTGAGGGACTTTATTTGTTCATTTCATAAAATAACAGCTATTTACAACAACGTTTATAAACAGAATTCATGTAATAATTGTAAGATCTTACTTATGACCAAGTTCATGAGCGATGGTTAGTGCTGCTTCCATACCATCTTCTTGATTGATACTACAAGACATTGTGCTGCTACAAACTGTCCCCACCCCTGCCCTTCCTAAGAGTCCCATGTTCGTATTGGCCCCCGACCCTGAGTACAAATCTCTCCTGTAAAAAAAATCACATCATACAGTATCGAACAATCACTTTAGCTATTGAGAAACCTTGATATATTGATCAGTTACATACTTCAAGGGATAATAAATAAGTAGTGCTTAATTCATTGAGGCATTGATTGAAAATAAAATTTGCAACGCATAGGGGTATGTCTGATTCTATTCTTTTTTTTTAGTTGATAATAGGAGAGTAGTCATTCATTGTTAGTTTGTTGGATATTATTTGGACATTCATTGCAGGATTGATAGCGATATTAAATGGAAAATCAAGAAATTATCCATGTTAAATTAGTATTTTATCTTTGGAAAGCAAACATTGACACATTAAAATACCATTGCAAACAATACCGTTTAAGAAAAGTTACTGCCCACTGGACCGACATCAAACGAAACTATTACAGTCAGTAATAGTGTTATCCAAGTTGTGGGGGTACAAAGTACCACAGTCCTAAAGTCATATTCGCTCCTACCCCCATGCATATTACTGGTTCCAAACAACAGAGCATGCTCATTGCATGAGGTTCACCGCAAAATCATTCAAGCATTGGGCGGGAGCTAGAGCAGGGCAAATTCAGTGTGTGGCGCTGGTGTGATCTCAACGCCATTCTTTTTTAGCACAAAATTATTTGGAATCAGCAACCTTGACGACTTGGTCAGTATGACTTCACACTTCGGTACTCTATACAGAGCTTTTCGTTGGAGTAAATAACCATTCCGATTTGAATTGTAGTGACGTCACGACTGCCGAATTTTTGTAACGCCACAACTTCCTACCAACAGCGATCGACTCGGCCTTTTATCCATAATTGGGTGAACTATACGACATCTCAATTAGGTAGAAATGACATATTATCCCAAAATCTGATGTTGCATTTAAAAAAAATACAAAATCCAGTGGTAGAAAGGTCGCATTGTGCAGGAGCATTGATGCACTAAAATAAATGACGATGACCTAGGGCTACCTACCTTGACATAAGTATGGTATTATCAAAATGAAGAGGATTATCGTCACTTGAAGGATTTAGAGCGGCCTGCCAATGGCAGAGTTCACCGAGAAGTGTATTTCCATTAGCATGAAAAGTCATAGTATGGTTGCTACCATCTTGGCCAGTCATCTATGTGAAAAATAATAATAATAATTAAACTACTACTACTACTACTACTACTACTACTTCTACTACTACTACTACAACTAATAATAATGTATTCATATGGTGGATTTTTACATAAACATTTTCAAATGAATCCATGAAATAAAAGCATTGTTATCACTATCTATCTATCAGGCTATAGTTCATCCAGACGTTGGACAAAGCCCTCTCATAACATTTCCATTCTCTTCTGTCTTTAGCTGTCCTAGTCCATGAAGCCGTTCCCATGTATGATGTTAGGTTATCTCCCTATCTTCTCTTCTGCCTCCTCTTCTTCTCTTTCCCATCCTTGGTTGCTATTCTGTTAAACGGTTTGTCCATCTATTGTCCTGAAGTTTTGCTACATGCCCAGCCTATCTCCACTTTGATTCTCTTACTTTCTCCATGATGTCTTTAACTTTTGTTTTCTGGCGTATGACTTTGTGCTTGATTTTGTCTCGCAGAGATAGATGTGTCATCTTTCTCCCCATAGCTCCTGTTCTAGATCCTTTGTCAATGACCATGTTTCTGATCCATATGTCATAGTTGTCAGAATGCATTGGTTGAACATTCTTCTTCTTAGTGACATGGGTATTTTTTTATCGGTCAACATGTCTTTGTATCTTCCAAAGTTCATCCGTCCTGCTTTTACTCTCCTAATAACTTCTTCTTTTATGGTGTCTTCCATTTTCAAAGTTTGTCCCAGATACTTGTAACTGCTCACTCTCTCTAACGTTCAACTTTCTGTCTATTCTGTATTATATTCTATAACAAAAAGCATAAGTGCTATTAAGCGCCATTTTGTGTCATCATCATTATCATTATTATTATTACTGTTCTAAGCATTATTTTTATTATTATTATCATCATTTTCATTATTATTATCATCATTATTATTATTATAATTATCATCATTATTATTATCATCATTATTATTATTGTTATTATTGTTATTGTTATTATTATCATTATCATTATTAATAATGTTATTATTATCATTATTATTATCATTATTATTATTATTATTATTATTGTTATTATTTTTATTATTGTTATTATTGTTATTATTATCATTATCATCATTATTATTAATGTTATTATTATTATTGTTATTATTATTATCATTATTATTATCATCATCATCATCATTATTATTATTATTGTTATTATCATCATTATTATTATCATCATTATTATTAATGTTATTATTATCATTATTATTATTATCATTATTATTATTATTACGACCTTACCGTCAAGTCCTGGGTTTCAGATACAACTATCTTCACAATAGCCATCCGTATCTCAGATTTCAATGTAGGGTCAATGTATCTTCGTGAAACCTGGGATAAGACGAAATATTCAAAGGGATAGGTTTAATAGTGGTGACGGTATAGATAAAGAAGGTTGGAAGATAAAAAAGGGAGAGAGGAGAGAGAAAGGGGAAAAGAAATAATATAAATAGGGAGAGAGAGAGAGAGAGAGAAGAGAGAAGGGAACAAGAAAGAGAGAAGAGAGAATAATAATAATAATAATAATAATAATAATAATTCAGTTCTTGTATAGCGCATAATACGTTATGAAATAACATCTCTATGCGCTTCCAAAAAGCTTTGGACTTTATTACCCTAGCTTTAGAAGAGAGAAGAGAAAGAAGAAAGAGAGAAGGAACGGGAAGGAGGGAGAGGGAGAGAGAAAGAGAGATAGAGAGAGAGAGAGAGAGAGAGAGAGAGAAAGAGAGAGAGAGAGAGAGAGAGAGAGAGTGAGTGAGAGAGACATAGAGAGAGTGAGTGAGAGAGACATAGAGAGAGAGAGGGGAGGGGGGATGCTGGCGGACCTTTAACTTACCATATTCATTATAGCGAGTGCGTAGTGCATCACGTCTTCTTGATGGAATCTAACCATCGCATCATCAATAACGACGAACACCTCGAGGTATCTCTGACCCCCTTCTTGTAAATGTCCCCCTTCTTCCTGGCCAGCAGCCATCCTATCAGCAAAGATTGGCCCGGGGTGCGACACATTACCCCCTTCCCAGGAACCTTGGTCCAGTGGATATAGATCTGGTTCTTCGGTGTATTCTGGTGCTGCTTTACAGAAACGCCCGTCAGGAAGAATAAAGACATTTTTTTAAAGAAGAATAAATAGTTTTTTTTTAAGACAAATAATTTACTTATATTGTTGGTTAAAATAATAGCTTGAAGACATATTCATGAAATTGATACTTTACATTAGTAATATTTCGGGAAGAGGGACCATTACGGTTACAGTGATTTAGTTTGCTTTCCTCTTCCCCGGCAGCCAACTTATGCACTCAGAGGACCTCCAGGAAAATTGTGCATTTGTAATTAATATTATTATTATTATTAATGTTTGTTTACCTATATTTACATTGTTATATTTTTTGTGAATTGCCGAATAAATAATAAATAAATAAAAATAAATGAATCAAAACGACTCCATGGCTCATGTAACTTACGGTATACTTCCTCGCAAAATATATCATTACTGTAAGTATCGTTCCCGTCAAAATCACTGGTTTCATTAAAGGTGTAATATATATTTTGACCATCACTGCCGTCATCATAGTCGTCGCCGGCGTCATCGTGCACGTAAGAGGATGAAGCAGACGACGAGTTATAAGAAGTTTGTCGACTTCTACGGGATGTTCGTTTGTAAACAATATGAGCCTTCTCGCCATTAAACTCGTCTTGAGTCTCGCGACGGTATCGAGAGTCATGATGGTCTTTTAATGGAGTAATGTACACATCTGTATCATCATGGCTTATTAGACCACGCTGTCAAGAAAAATTCAAATATTTGTTCAGAAATGGATTCAACTTTGAGTTTTTATTGCCTACAAGGACATATAGATTAGGCTACAGTGGTGTGCTACGAAGAAGAAATATAGGTACGATAATCAAATTGAATGAGATATAAACAATTCATTGGAGGCATTCGACAGAGATTCCGGTGTAAAACTAGATTTTTGGTTATCAAATTTCCTTGTTATCTCAGTCATTTACAAAGAACATGGGGAGAAATGCCAAGTTTTTGCCAACATTATAACACAAATGTATAACTGGAATATTATACTATATATTATAATAACAGAGGTACGATTATATGCTCCTTAGATCATTTGTACGAGATCAGTTTTCTTTAAAAATCATGTAAAAACGCTTCTGTTTAATTCTTCATTATTTCTAAATGCACCTTGAGCACTCCACAGAATGGATTTGGTGCTATATAAGTTACATTAATTATCATTATCATAACTAACCAAATTCCTATCTTCAATCTTGGACCTAACAGTAAATCTAACCTTATCCCTGAACCATACCCAATTGCAACCCGAGTTCGAACCAAATACCTTTGACAAAATAAAGTCCGGAGCAATTGTCGCCGGAGCAATTGATGGAATACCGATCCCAGGATAAGATTTCCAAACATCAGGGATCTGAATAGTTTTGTGTGCATTATGCCAAAATGATGATTACCTTTTTAAAAAAGTATTCATTTTGAAAAATATTTGTGCATTATTTTCATTTGTGACTGTAATGGTCTTACCAGTCCGTTACATGTACTCAGAGCGCCAGCAGATTCACCCATATGATGAGATAGAAGATGGGCAAAGTAATAGCAGTCCCGACCAGGAATCTCCTCTTCTGTTATCATACCGTCTGAACCAACTCGTTCCACAATCAATCCTTGCCTTAGCAACCAGGGGTTTGGTTGGAGACGGGCGTGGTATTGTTGACCAAACACGTTGAATTTCACCTCACGCTCTCGTGGTGTGACTAGCTCCGAGTCTACGCTTCGTTTGTTGACGATTGGTTTTGGTTCGACATATACCGGTGTTGTGAAATCATAATCTGTAAAGGAAATATCATAAAAACATATCTTTAATAAGATTGAAATATTTCTTTCATTATTCATATTTTACTCCATTCTATTCAAAAGACAAGGGTTTGTTTTTAAAGGATCCACTTATGGCGCATCAAGACAGTTCTTTCGTCACTTTTATTTGTAATGTGTAACAAAAGTTATAGTCATCATCAAATTATGCCTCTGGTCATTCATTATTTTCAGATAAGAATCAATTTTATTCAAAATAATAGCGGCAACAACATTAAACGAGAAAAGAAAGTGAATATTTAACCCAAGTCCATGGCAGTGAGTGTCATTTAAGTTGCATTACTGGTAGGGTATACAATAAGACCTGCCGATATATTGATGCGTTAACGTGGTTGCAAGAGACATCGACTCATTTCTTATTAGTCATGATGATGATGATGATGATGAAGATGATGTTGATGGTGATGGTGATGGTGATGGTGATGGTGATGATAATGTTGATGGTGATGCTAATGACTTATTTCTGAGCTGTTATTATTTTATATTGTTGTATGTTGGAAGCTTGTCGAATAAAAATCAATCAATCAATCAATCAATCAATCGAAGATGATGATAATGATGGTGGTGATGCCGATGATAGTGATAATGACAGCTTCTTGTATGCTACTGTTCATGCATTAATGAACCTTGATATTCTGTATTTTGATCAAATTCAATGAATGAAAGTCGTCATCATGATGAGAGTGAATTTAATTTAAGGTCCAGTCGGGCTGTTTGCCCCGATTTAGACTATAATTTTTTCCCTATCAATGTCATCCGCCTCCAGTAATTAGAACAGACGAGGCGCCCCTATCATACAGGTCCCATCTTACCTTCGATGGTGTGGTGATTGCTGGTGTAGAGTCGGAGTTCTTCTTTCGAAAGTTTAAAACCCCTCTGAACCGTACAAAGAACAAAAATATATGAGATTAGTAATAAAACTACGGGAGTAACTAATCCATTTATATTCACTTCCATTGTTTAAAATCATTTTCATCTAAATCAACACGTAATTAATGGGGGGGGGGGGGGGCGGCACCCCATAGTCAGTTTGTAGGTCAATGTGTATAAGGACAAATCTTTGTATCGAAAATATATTCAAATCACAGAATATTGGAAAACGGATAATGTGATAATCCGACACCTGCTTCAATTTTACCTTGCCTTGGTCTGGGCTTTATTTCATCGATGTTAATGTAAGGGGTGCAATTGGGATTTAGGTTGAATTTAGAGTTAGACTTAGGTCTAGGTTCAATGTTAAGTCCAAGAGTGAAATTAATAATATACCTAGTGTAGAAAATTGGCAATTATTGTCTCAGGGACACGTATGAGTGGTAGAACTGGTTGAAGTAATAATTATGACTCTATTCATGGGAAAATGCCCCCTGTTGGGATGAGGGGCTATACCTTCATCAGTCCCGGCTAGGATCATAGTTTACTCCGTTTCAATCAGTATCTGGATAAGTCACTGCATACCAACCTAAACTACATTGCAAGATGATAATTTATCCCAGAATTCCTCAAGATATATTAAGTTATTGAGACACAGTAATTTGTAGACTAAAACTAATTTTGAAAAATTACAATGTACACATTTCATAAAATCTGTCATTGCATCAATCCTTGTGTCATTATGAGGGGAAAACCCATCATCATCATCATCATCATCATGATACGAGGAGAGGTAGATCCTGTAATCCATGTTCTAGAGGTTAACTCATTGCACATGCGCAGGTTTAGGACAGTTTTGATCATATCAATTTAACTTAATTCGAATCGCTCAGACCACCAGTGCTTATCCAGTCTCATCTTGAAGATATTGGTGGAGTTTGAGTCAATTATTTCTTGAGGGAGACTATTCCAGTCGGACACCACTCTGTTGCTGAAAAAGCATTTCCTTATGTTTAGACGAGACCTTTCCTTGAAAATCTTTAGAGAGTGTCCTCGGGTTCGAGTATTCAGTGATAAGGTGAAGAAGTGACTTTGGTCCAGCTTTACTAAGCCCTTTAGTATTTTGAAGACTGTAATGGCATCGCCTCTCCGTCTCCTATAGTACAAGGAGTGTAGGTCGAAAATCTTTAGCCTGTCTGTGTAGGGAAGTTCTCTTGTCTCTGGCATCATCTTTGTCGCTCTCCTCTGGACCCTTTCAACTTTGTAGCCATCTTCCTTCCAGCGTGAGTGCCATAGGATGTTACCATATTCCAAGTGTGGTCTTACTAATGTCTTGAATAGGAGGGGTAGAGTCTTAGTGTCCAGCCTGGTGAAGGTACGTCTTATTATTCTGAGGAGTTGGTATGCTTTGTTTACTGCCATAGATGCATGTTCATGGAACCTAAGTTCAACATCTACTAATACACCCAGGTCTTTTTCAAGAGTGGATATCTTGACTTCTTCTCCTTTCATGTGGTAATTGTCCTTTCTGTTGTTTCTACCCAGGTGAATAACTGCACACTTGCTTTGGTTAAAGGGTAGTTGCCACTTCTCAGCCCACAAGGTGAGGTTTGTCAGGTCCGTCTGTAGTGATGAGGAGTCTACCTGATTTCCCACTTCTCTGTATAATTTGGTGTCATCAGCAAAGAGTAGAATCTTGGAGGTGACTTCGTTGGGCAAGTCATTTATGAAGATGACAAACAGAATAGGCCCAAGGATGCTCCCTTGCGGAATTCCGCTCTTCACCGCAGTCCATGTTGATGTCACTCCATTCATAGCTACTCTCTGCTTTCTACCTTTGAGGAAGGCTCCAATCCAAGAAAGTAGTGGATTCACAATTCCATGAGCTTCCAGCTTAAAGTAGATATTCATTGATTTTAAAAACTAACTTTATTTTCATTATTGCAAAGTTGAAACTTTGATTCGACAAGGTTATCAAAATTCAATGCTTGGAAACATTAGAAGTAATGATTATTATAAATTACAAAACGCTTAAATACAGCCCCGGCATAGCACCTGCAGAGCTCTCCGAACGCTGCTGAGATGTGTGAGATCACAGTATGGACATGACTTGCACAAGCAGACGATGTTCCATGACATCTCACACATTTTCAGTGCCTGTGTTTTCATCTTCTCTTGAGTTATTTCTCTTACTTCACTACCGTCAGGCTAAATGTATACCGTAATCTATTGCCTCACTCTAAACCCCGCACATGGTTTTATTTTGATGACAAATGCAGCGATACAAAAATAAAGGAATTTGTTGCTTGTAAACAAAATAAGACGCCATTGTATATTCAGCTGCACACAGCGGGGTATGTTCGGCGTTTCAAGAGGGAACAAATGCCGTCCTTAATATCATTCCCGGGGGTTTTTCAATTTGAAAGTCTGGTTTCTTTGATTGTTAATTACCCCCTATCCTGTGTATTTACATGCATAGGATTTTAGTTATCAGAATCGGGTCATATCCCCTTTTGAATGGTTTGACATGCCATTACATTTATATACACTAAAATTATTATAATTTGAGAAATAATAGCTTTACAATTATGTTCATTCTCTATGGGATGTCGTCTGCTTGGGCAGTGTTGGTCCATATAGTGACGTCATTCAAACATCGTTATTTTTCCGGCGAATCTCTCGTTTATCCCAGCTGCTATGGAGGTGGTTGTCTTTGTATTTTTATAAATCACCCGATATGTAGTTGACCTAAAACTTGTACGGTGGCCATCTATTAGCTTACCAGTTTCTAGTGAAACATTATTTCACATATTTGTGATTTTCTTTGAATTTCACCTTTAAGAAGTAGTCTTTCATGCGGAACTGCATCAAACGCCTTTCTGAAGTCAAGATATAAAACGTCAATAAGCTGATTGTCGTCAAGAATCTTAGACCAATCCTCCATTGCCCACAGAAGTTGTGTCATACATGATCTCCCATTCACAAAGCCGTGCTGACATTCAGAGAGGAGTTCGTTTATATCAAAGTATTTCATTAAGGCATCTCTAATAATACTTTCGAGCATTTTTCTGATGACTGTTGTTAGAGTAACTGGTCTGTAGTTCTCTACTGCCTTCCTGCTTCCTTTCTTATAGATTGGAGTAATGTTTCCTTGCTTCCAGTCTTCCGGAAGTGATTTCTCCTCCAGTGACCTGTTAAATAGGACTGCCAGGGGTTCCGCCATTTCCTTGGATATTTCTTTCAGCAGACAGGGATGAATATTGTCAGGTCCAGCTGATTTATTTGCATTCAGGTTTTTGAGTTTCTTTTCCACAGTTTCTGGGTTTGTTGTCACTTTATCAATGCAGGAATCGTTGTTTAATCTGGTCAATGTTGGTAGGTATCCGAGGTCCTCATGAGTGAAGACGCTAGCAAAATAGGTATTTAATGCCTCAACTTTTTCCTCATCAGTCTGTAGGGGGGTGCCATCACTGCTGATTAAATCTCCAATGCCAGATTTTGATTTTCTCTTGTGGTTTGCATAGTTCCAAAATCCTTTAGGATTTATACTTATTGCTGATGAGGTCGTCTTCATGGTCTTTCCTAAGTCGACGTGTCATTCTTCGAAGGCTGTTGGTAGCTTCTCTGTACATCTTGTTGTTGTGACTACATCTCGATTTGTCCCAGAGGTGACTTTTCCTCTTCTGGAGAATAAGAGCTTCTTTAGTCATATAGATGCTTTTCTTTCTCCTGCCTTTGTGGTGAGCTTTAGGAATACACTCTTCCATTTCATCATATAGCTTCTTTGTGATCGTTGACCATGTTTCATTGCAGTTTTTATCTTCCAAAAGATCAGTCCAATTTACAGCACTAAGATTTTCTCTCATTTTGATAAAATCTCCTTTGTACATATTGTATTGATCAGGTCTTTTGCTCTTGTGAGGTTCACTCTGAATACTTAAGTCAACATGAAGGCTGCAATGGTCGCTCCTTCCCAGTGGTGGTCGATGTGAGACTTCCTGGATCATTTCTTCAATGTTTGTAATGACAAGGTCAAGTACATTTGCTGTCTGACCTCCTCGGTATCTGGTAGGGTCTCGAACGTGCTGGAACATATCTGTGCTTTGCAGTGCATCAAGAAACGTGTGTGCTAGGTGATTACTAGGTGCTTCTACGTGCAACTTATCCCATATTGAAATCTCCAATCAATATTACGTGTGATTCTTGTCTGGTACTAACGGCACTAATGAGTTCACTTAGAGCATCTGAATTTTCTTTTGAGCTTGAAGGGCTGCGGTACAAACATCCAACTGAGAGCTGATCTTTTTTGGACAAGTTTACCTTACACCATGTCGCTTCTTGACAGTCGGTAACAATTTCCACTTCCATTGCTTTCAAATCTTTCTTGTAATAAATGGAAACTCCTCTTTTAGCCCCGCTATCCAGATTTGAGAACATATCAATATCCTTTAATACTGTATGAGAGACTGCTGAATGGTTTGTAGTGCTTGATTTCGGCAGAACTTCATTTATCATAACAATGTCTGGAATCACTTGTGCTATTGCTAGTTGTAACTCTTCCATTTTATTACTAAGCGAGTCAGCATTTGTGTAAAATATAGACAAGTTTGTGGGCTTTGCATGGGTGTGCATGTATGTATTCCGACTCACTCCTTCAGTATCCTGTACTTCAGCTTGGGTGGTCAGTCATTGGACGTCGTCCTCTGAACCCCCCACTGCTCCTAACAATTCCACTTCACTGTCACTGCTCTGCCTGCTCATTTCTACGGAAGACTGTGGGTCGGGGCGTTCTGGTTCCTTCTACTTTCTGCTTGGGTGTTTCTCAGTGTAGAAGCAAGTGCTTCATTTTCTTCTCCCTTACTCTTTCTTTCTTTTAGGTTTGTTGACCTTTCAGACATTTGGACTACTCTTCCTCGACGTATAATGAGATTGCTATCACCACCTTCGCGTCTGAGTTTTAGTTCTTGTCTCAGCTCATATTTTTCCTGACGCTGCATTCGTGTGAGGTCTGGTGATATATAAGTATCTTTCCAATTCTCTGAATTTCTGAGACTTCTAGCATTTTCCAATATGTCTCTCTTCCTTCTTGCAGACTCTAGTTCTATTAGTAAGACTCGAGGTTTGGTTTTCTTGTTTTGGTTTTTTCCGCCCAGTCTTATCGATCTGACTATTTTTGCATTTCGTACATTAAGCTGATTAAGAATATCGTTGACAGCTTGAGTGTCTGCTTCTTGTCTTTCCCGATAGTCATCAGATGTTTATTCGGGTACATGTATGTTGTAGAAAATCAGATTGTTCTTTCTCTTTTCTCTATCGATCATTTCATCCATTGTCACCATATTTACAACATTGGAAGATCTACCACCATCATATGCTTTTCTACTGGTACTAGGTTCAGGGTAGGTACTTGCAGACTTGGAGCCATCTGATTTGGAACCATCAGATTCATAGTGGTTTATCCTTACTGCATGACTTGTCAGGTTAGAATTGGCTATTTCTGCATAGGACTTTCTAAGACTCTTTTCTCCTTCAATTACTAGACCTATGGCTATGTCCTTCATACTCATAGACCGAATTTTTCGTCTCTTTCGTTCATTAGCCTCTTATTGGGGTACATAAGAGGCTAATGAACGAAAGAGACGAAAAATTCGGTCTAGGCCTATGTCCTTCATGGTTTCATGTGCTTGAGAGACAATTTTGCAGACATTTTGACTCAGTTTTTTCTCTATTCTGCTTGCAATTTCTTCAACATCATGTGATATAGCATGGTTTGTGCACCTTTCACTGCATTCTTTGCTGCTTTCAGGGCTTTATCGTCACAGTCAACACAGAACCAATGTAACTGATTGCTCTTGCATGAATTAACGAGTGCATGTGTAATGTATCCTCACTCATCTGTTGACAGGTCAAGCATGACTATTTATCACACACTTCACATTCAATCATACGATTTGTCTTCCTCTGGCATTTTGAGCACTTGAAATCTTCAGTGACATTGTCACTAACACTGTTGTTATATTGGGCTTGTTAAGTACACTTACTGGTTTCAGCTTTAGATTTGATTGACAACTTCTTACTATAGTACTAGCCTCGGTCTTGGGTTCTTTCTGGTCTTTCTCTAAGGAGAAATTCACCACTCTTCGTGCTTTATTTGTTGCTTCTTCTGTTACACAATATTGTTCTGGATCCCTGGTATCCTGACTGATACTCAACGAGGTAGACGCAGGCTGAGATGTCTCGGACATTTGACTTCCAAGTTAAGTTCGTCCGGCCGCGCTGATTTTGGCGAGTCAACTTCGTCTTCAGATCCAGGCCGAGTTCCCGAGCTGTCAAGCGGCAATGCTTTCTTGCTTTCTTATTGAAGGGGGATAGGGATTATAGGGTTATCCTCCACTTTAGGGTGCTAAATTATTTTTGGTGTACGGACGCGCGCGCGCACGGGTTTAAAGTGACAAAAGGGCTTTTGAATCAACACATAGACCCCTAAAAGGCCCTAGAGATCTACATGTAATAGTTATTAGGGTATGAAATGAACCATATATTACCTCCTTGGTTTGAGGTGGTTTAACTAGATATGAACAGAAAATTGAGGTCTACTCTCGAGAGGGAATAGGGGGGAAATTATGGTTTCTGGATGGCTAGGGGTAGCCGGAGGGAGGGGGGAGGGGGAGGGGGGAGGGGGGAGGGGGGAGGGGGTGGTAAGGGGGTATAAAGGGGTATAGATCTATGTTACCTCCTTGGTTTTAGGGTTTCAATTAAATATGAACAGAGAATGGGGCTAGTGTCGGGAGGGGAGAAGGGGGAGGGCATAACAATGTGTTATCGATGGCTACGGGAGGCGTAGGGGGGGGGGGGGGGGGGGGTAGGGCTGGATAATTAAGGGGATATAAAGGGGTATATGTTACCTCCTTGGTTTTAGGGTTTCAATTAAATATGAACAGATAATGGGGCTAGTGTCCGGACGGGACAAGGGAGAGGGCATAACAATGTGTTATGGGTGGCCAGGGGTAGCCAAGGAGGGGGGGGGGGGGGAGCGGGGTGGTAATAGGGGATATAATAAGGATATATTGACTGCTTTGAGAGGCATAGTGGTTTCTATAGGGTCAAGGGAAACTCACAACCTGCTATGACCCCAAGGCGCTTGCGCCGCGGGGTCATAGCAGGTTGTGAGTTTCCTGAGACCCCTATAGAAACAACTATGCCTCGAATATTAAAAGCAGTCAATATATATTTTATATACCGAAAAAAAGGAAAATGTTGACTCACCCATTTACAAAAAACCCCAGTATTTTGCGATCGAGACTAGTACACAAAATGGCGATCGGTCGTCTGCGCTGCGTGGATTGGTAGATTCGTCGCCTGAATGCAGCGACCAAAATCGAATTGCACTCAAACACCGTTAACGGTATTGCGCATCGGTCATCGCACAAAGAAACTTATACGGTAACACGTAAACCAAAATGGGGATCGCAGCAAAATGACGTCACGTTTCACCAGTGGCGGATCCAGGGGGGGGGGGGGGGGGCCCGGGGGGCCCGGGCCCCCCCCCCTTGAGAAAAAAATCATGTAAAATCACGCGATTTTTACCTTTTTTGGGGGTTGGGCCCCCCCCCCCTGGCGCTCAAGGGGGGGGGTGCAAATGTTAAAATTTTCGAGGACCAAAAAAAAAAAAAATGTGCTCACTACCCTCCCCCCCCCCCCCCCCCCCCCACTGAGCGACTTTTCGGCTGGCTGAGTCGTTGCGATTTTTTTTTGGACTCCAAAAAAAAAAAAAAAAGTGTCCGCTTACCCCCCCCCCCCCCCCCCCCCCCCCCCCACTGAGCGACTTTTCGGCCGGCGCGATTTTCAAATTTTCGGGAGCAAAAAAAAAAAAAAAAGTTGGGCCCCCCTCCCCTAAGAAATCCTGGATCCGCGCCTGCGTTTCACAGCCATGGAAAAAGTGCTATGAAAAATGGATATAAACCGGTAGAGCCGGGAAAAATGACTATGAATTTCAATTAGCGGGCATGGTTAAGAACATGACTGCATTTTCAACCAATCAGAAGACAGGATTAGTAAAGAATCTTAAAATGAGGTATATAAAGGGGTTTATATACCTCATTTTAAGATTCTTTACTAATCCTGTCTTCTGATTGGGTTGAAAATGCAGTCATGTTCTTAACCATGCCCGCTAATTGAAATTCATAGTAATTTTTCCCGGCTCTACCGGTTTATATCCATTTTTCATAGCACTTTTTCCATGGCTGTGAAACGTGACGTCATTTTGCTGCGATCCCCATTTTGGTTTACGTGTTACCGTATAAGTTTCTTTTGTGCGATGACCGATGCGCGATACCGTTAACGGTGTTTGAGTGCAATTCGATTTTGGTCGCTGCATTCAGGCGACGAATCTACCAATCGACGCAGCGCAGACGACCGATCGCCATTTTGTGTACTAGTTTCGATCGCAAAATACTGGGGTTTTTTGGTTTCCAATTTTTTGTCAATAAAGAGGCAAAATGGAGGACACAGCTATGCCAAGATTTCAACTTATGGATGACATTCAGCTGCAAGACTTAATCGATTCTGCTGATAGCAAAAATACGAAGTATGCAGTAAAATACGGCATTAAAATATTTGAAGAGTTCTTGCGAAATGTCAACACGGGCCTCGGAGATGTAAAGTAGACTAGACGCACAGTCTGTGTAAATATGTTGCGAATTTGTGAATGTATAAAGTTACTGTTCATGTTCTACTGTTCTACTGGAGCACAGCTTGTTGGTGATATCATCCTGTACAAAAGTTACTGTTCGTGTAAACGTGTTTGGTATTCCCTGTTCTACTGGAGCACAGCTTGTTGGATTTCATACTGTACACAAGTTATTGTTGGTGTTAATATTCATGACTTCAAAGAGATGGAAACCTAAATGGGTGAGTCAACATTTTCCTTTTTTTTCGGTATATAAAATATATATTGACTGCTTTTAATATTCGAGGCATAGTTGTTTCTATAGGGTCTCGGAAACTCACA